>CAOLHI010004075.1:0-207918 GCA_948474755.1 Ctenosaura bakeri
GCGTCTGTCGCGCTAGCGTCCCGCCCCTTCCTTCCGCAGGGGCGGAGGGAAGGAAGCGCGACCCGGCCGCCTCCCCACGGCTCCGCACAGGAGGTAAGTGCGCGTGGGCGCGGGGAGCGTTGCGCGAGCGCGGGTGATTTTCGCTTTGAGGCGAAAATCAAAAAACCCGCGATTGCGCCGCTGCAGCCCCGTGAGCGCGGCGGAAGTGGGAATGCGTCATGCAGAGCGACGCTCCCACTCCCGCGAGGCTCAGGGGGCTCTCGCACGACAGAAAGCCTGTGCAAAAAGGGCCTCTGTTTTCCATAAAAGCTATCCACCACTGTTCCGTTGTAGGTGTAGTTTCATTTTTCCAAAATCATGCATATTCAATACGGGCCGTCGTCACCATATACAATATAATTCTCCAGTGTCTCTTAGCTGATGTTGCATCTAGTGTATGTGTCATGTTTAACAAGTAAAATTCAGGTGTCATCCCAAATTGAATCTTCAAAATTGAACTTATTTTCTTATGTATTTCTTTCCAGTATTTTTGTGCTCTAGGACATGACCACCACATATGAAATAATGTGCCGCAGTTCTCTTGACATTTCCAGCATTGGCCTGTACCTGTCTTATAAATTGTCTTTAATTTTTCTGGTGTCATGTACCATCTATGAAATAGTTTGTAATAGTTTTCTTTTAAATTTTGGGCAGCGGTAAATTTCTGTGTACGTTGCCAGCTCTGTTCCCACCATTCTAACTGTATTGAGTGTCCAACATTTTGTGCCCATTGTATCATTGCAACTTTAACTGTCTCTTTCTCACATTCTTGTTGTAAAATTTCTTTGTACAAATGTGCTAGTAAATGTGGTGGATTTTCTCTTAACATTCTCAATAAATGAATTTGTTCCTTTTGTTGTATTCCATAGGTTTGTACATCCATCTGAAATCTTTCCTTTAGCTGTCTGTAGGGAAATCAGCTTAATTTTATTCCTTCAGTTTCTAATTTCTCTCTTGATTTCATCTTCACACCGCAGTCATCTGTTATGTCTAATAAGTCTTCATATCATAACCATTTATCTGTATCTTTCCATCTCCCAAAAAAAGGCTTCTTGAGGGGAGACCAAATTAGGCAACTGCCTTATATTCTTCTTCTTGTAGTCATTCCATATTCTAAGTAGCGATTTCCTTATAAAATGATGCATAAAATCTTTGTCTACAGCAGCTTTTCCATAAAACATATAGGCGTGCCATCCCATTCTTAAGTCTGCTCCCTCTAACACCAGCATTCTCGAGTTTTGAAGATTTAGCCAGTCCTTTATCCATGTGAATGCCGCAGCCTTATAATATGTTTGTAGGTCCGGAAAGCCTAAACCACCTCTTGCTGTTGTGTCCATCATGGTTCTCCATTTAATTCTTGGTCTCCTCCCCTGCCATATGAACTTAGTTATATCTCTTTTCCATTGAACAAAAGGTTTAATGCTTGTTATGATAGGTGCATTTTGAAAGAGATAGTTCATTTTTGGTAAAACATTCATTTTTATCACTGATATCCGTCCCAGCAAAGATATCCATAATTGAGTCCATTTTTTATCATAGTTGTTATGGTACAATTCATTATTTCTTTGTGCAATCCAAACTCCTAAATACTTAGCTTTCTGTCCTCTATTGAATCCTGTAATTTGTTTGAATTCAGCTTCTTCCTTCTCCCTCATGTTTTTTTGATATATATACTGTTTTTTCCTTGTTAATTTTAAAACCGGAGTAGTCTCCATACTCTTGAATAGTATCCATCAATCTTTGAGCGCTCATGAGGGGATCATCCAGAAACAGTACCAAATCATCAGCAAAAGCTTTGAGTTTGGAATGCAATCATGTTGAGGCTGTTTATATTATTCCACTTTCAACATCTTATGGAATTCTGGGGTTTGTAGTTTACTGAGGCCAAAGAACTCTCTGGCTGAGAATTCTGAAGGCCCCTCCCTAAACTACAAACCCCAGGATTCCACAGGAGGTTGAAAGTGGAATAATAGTACTGTAACAATGCCGTGCAGAAATGGCCAAAGAAACAGAACCAGTGTGGTGTAGTGGTTAGCATGTTAGACTGGGACTTGAGAGAATCAGCTGCTAGTCTCCACTCAGCTGTGAAACTCACAGTGTGACCTTGCCCTTGGGTTCTCTCTCTCGCTCTCAGCTTAAATGTCTTCACAGAATTGTTCTTGTTGTTGTAAAATTAAAGAAGGAAGGGAAAAGCGAAGAGGGGAATGGATGCCACCTTGAGCTCATTGGAGGAAAAATGGAATATTGAATGTAACTAATCCATACGGAAATGTCAGAATGGTATTTCAGATTACAGGTGAGTTGTGGCATGTCTTTATGATCCCCCTTGTACAGAAAATGGTAGGATTTGGGGAAGAGTCTTTTGTTAAAAAAATTCTGTAAAAGAGGCAGCAGGGCAATGCCAAATTAATACAGACACTCTTTATCAGTTTCTCCAACAATCTTCATTCACTCATCTGCCACAAACACAAAGGGTGGCCTTGAACAACTTCAACCACCATTCTCTTGGCCTCAGCCTCAGCCCGATCAGCAACATTAGAAAATATTTTATATCACCTTCTCTTCTAAAGTCATTTGAAGGAACACTTGTATGTCTTTTAAAAAAAGAAACCTACTCTGGAAATATGCCACTTACGTGCTCAGCATCACCTGATAATGTATAACAGAACCTTGCTGTTCCTTAATTTATGTAGCATTTCTGAGAGAGAATACTAAGTGGAAGAGGTATCCCCCATTCAGTTCCCAGTGGTTCAATTCTTTTATCTGCCTGTCTCCTTTGAACTGCCCTCTGGGGACTAAAAAGTTAGCATCAAAACATGCAGGGGGAGGGTATGCCCTTCAGCTATCAGCTAGCCTAAGACACATATGGATGACAGCTACTGCCAATGCCCACTTTATGGTACATTTGAAGAGGGCCTGCCTTCCCCTTTCGTAGTCAGGAGGAACCCTGATAGGCCTAGTTTCACCTTTCTTGTCTCCATCTCATCTTTCTGTGCTAGAAGTTGCTGCACTGAATTCCAAGGATTGCTTTCTTTGTGTGGGTCTCTTCCAAAGCTTCTACTTTGTTTCTCTAGAGTAACCCTTTTGCCCTGAAGGAACCCTTGAAAAAATTTTCACGTCTTAGGGAACCCCTGCATGATGCACACACCAAGAGAGAGAGAGAGAGACAGAGAGAAAGAGGTTTAAAAAAATGTTTGATTTCTCATGGAAACCTTGGCGATCTCCTATGGAACTCTAAGATTCCAGGGAATGTTGGTTGAGAAATCCTGCTGTAGAGGAAAGTAGGAGCAACTCTTCCTTCTGCTTTGTATGGATCAAACCCAAACTATGTCATGAGCACAGTCACGAGCTCCCTTCCCAGCACCACAAATCTTTTCCCGATGCCCCCACAAACCCAAACAAGAAGATGGGCAAGTGAGAGGTAATATAGGGCCACCATGCCAACTTCCCCTCTTCCCTCTCCATTCTTTGACCTAACTTGGATCCTGGTTTGGCCTGGTCTCCCTACCATGCCTTGGCCCCCTTCCTACAGACACATACACACATTTTGATATTTGCAATTTTTCCACTTCTGTGAGGATCTTGCACCCTTAGCCCTCGTGAATGCGGAGGACCAACTGTGTTAGGAAAAATCACATCCAAAAATAAATGTAAATTTCCATGCGTCTAAACCAAACAAACCAACAGAAAGCAGAAATTGGACAGAACAAATTTATAACTGATTGCCTGAATGTATATAGATTTAATGGTAGAATAAGACATGGGATATTAATAAACTTTTCCTTTTTATTACAGTTTGTATGGGGGAGGTGTCATAGTTCTTTTGTGTTTTAGTTAGTGTTGTTAGGATGGGTTTAGGGTAAAACAATAAGTATTTTAGTAATGGCTTTTGCTATTATGTTTCAGTCTTAGTTCAGTTTAATCTAGTTTAATTTGGTTTTATTATATATGTATAGCTTGTTCCTTTTTCTTTTGTTCCTTTTTCCTGTGGTTGTGAATTTATTTGTTTGTACTAAAACCAATAAATATGGTATCTTAAAAAAAAAACACAAGCAAGCAAGCAAGCAGCTGGCTGACTATCCTACTCTCCCCTCACATGAGTGATCTTGGCATGAAGGGGAAAGATTACTTTTGCCTGCTTTTGCCTGCCATGCTGCAGATTGCTCATGGGAATATCTGTGTGGGGGCATCAGGCAGCTAATTCCTGATTGACAGGGTACAGACCTCCCCCCTACGGATTGCAGTGGCTTCCCAATAAGTGGGGATTGGGGGGATCAGGATGCAATTCACTGTGCAGCATTGTAACTACAGTGTTTATGCATATGTAAATCCTGAACAGGATTCCAAACCTTACAAGCAGACTAGCACTTGGAAATGTTAATTTTGTGGGCTACACTCCCAGAATCCCTCCAGCTGGGTTGGGAATTCTGGAAAGTTTAGTCCAAAACAGCTTCCAAGTTCTGTATTAGGCAGTTTAATGCATCTCATGGTGCAAGATCCCAAGCATGTCTTTATGCAATGGTCCCTGTGAGATCACAGAACTAAAGTATGGAGAGTAGGGTATGGGGTGCTCCTCTGTGTTTGGTCTCCGTTGGGCAGAAAGTGTGGAACAGAGGGCCTTTCAGGCCATCACACCAGATAATATGTATGCATTGTGTGTCTGTGTGTTCCTTGCTTTCACTGCCTTTCTACACAATTTTGTTATGGTTTGTTTCACAAGTGCACTCTGTCATAGGCCAGCTGTAGTGACTTTTCCAAAAGAGAACTGGCCAAAAGTGATAAAATAAATAAACAACTGTTGAATGAAGCTGCTCTGAGCCCCAAACTGTCTGAAAGAAGTAATAAAAGAAAAAGAAAGGAAATTTATTTGTAAAAGCTGATATAAATCGTGATCTATTGGCCAGCCAACCTTGCTGCCCAATAATAAAAGAGGAGAATCTACAAATATTCATTAGCCACACCATGCCTGGTCCAGTTAGAATGACAGCACATGTGATTTTTCCCCACACTATACTCTATGCTGACTTAGGGATTCTGAGAGTTGTAGTCAAATGCAACAAATTAGGAAAAGCTGTCCTTGAGGCTGCTCAGCAAAAAATGGCAGTAAGCCTTCCCACTACATTTTTGCACAGTGGCTACAAAGGTAGGATTACAGCAGGACCACTGAGCTCATATGTCTGTTCTTCCTAGCCTACCTTTGCTCATAGCAGTTTTGTAGCTTGTTGGTGTGGGGAGGGGGTTGGTTCAGACAGAAAATCTGTGAACTGTGCACTTCATAAAAAAGGATTCAGGCTTTTTGAAGTTCATTTGAATTTTGCTTCATTGTTTATTACCCTGAGATCTCCTAAAGATTCGGAAAATTGGGGGAGGGGGGAGAGTCTCAACTCAGATTTAGTAAAAACACTTGCAACTTGCTAAACCTTGGGGCAATTAACTGGAATGATCTCATAAATTTATTCATTATTTTTTAATTGTAAGTGATATTTGCCAGAACTCATGAAGGGTAAATGGCTCAGTGTAAGAAACACAAGTTTGCTCAATTCTCAAGCCAGCTGTATTGCTAGCAGGTGCAACCCAAATGTTCTAATGCTCAGCTAATGTCACCAAGGCTGTCCTATAAAGGCCAGACTGAAAGGGGTCCAAGCTGGTACACTTTCTCAGTTCTTTTAGAGTTAAGACTTGCAACATATGGGTCTTATGGGATATGCAAATAAGCAAATGGGAAAACTCAGACCATTTCTGCATGATGTCACTATACTGCCATAGCAGTGGGTTGTTCCCGCTCTAAACCCTATTCTGTTTCCAGAAAAAATCCGTTAGACACCTTCTATAGTGCTTCAATCCCATCAGCCAGCTTAGTGTGGTAGTGTTATAGTGCTTGCTAGTGCTTCCAGTCATCACAAATCTAGCAGTGGGTAGGCTGTGGGCATGCCCAGCTTGTCCCCCCTCAGTGACTCCCATGGCATGGTAACTTCAAAATTTATCACCATGTTTATTGTAAACTTTTCCTTTGACTTAAAACTATTTATTTTTTAAATACATTTTTAGGCCTTATAGCATGAAAATGCAATAGTGTACTGCCATGTTTAGTATGGCTTCCAAAGGAAAACAACCCCCCTGACCAATCGGGGCAGTGGAGGGGTGAAGATGGGGACAGGGAGTGGCCAAGGATGCTGTGGTGCAGAAGGAACACTGATGGCAATAGCGCTACTCATCCGCTGTAGGCAGTATGGGGTGGAAAACAGCATTCCCAACCCAATGGCATCATGCCAATGGCAATGCTGCAATTGTGATGGTATACAGCTCTGATGGCCTCTAGTGCAGAAATGGCCTCAGTTTCAACAAATGACATCTAAAAATCCAACTTGGGCAACACTATATTGTCATCCTTATATAATAGTAATGGCCAGTACTTGCTTGATGATGACAGAAAGAGGCACATTTTAAGTGCAGAAGAGATATATAGATGACTGTCTGTCTTTGGACATCATTTAAAAAACCCTCATAGTTTAACATGGTGGAAATTAGCCTAGCCTTCTCTCCTGCCCACCAGGCCCATAATCTCCTCCCTTGCAGTGTAGCCTCATGGAGACCACCGGCTACAGCTTCAGACTAACTGCATCTTTGAATGTCAGTCCAAGCTCAGGCAAGTCTTGTGACTTTGATGTCAGTGGGAAAATTAATCTGATCTGCTGTTTAGTCAGGAGTTTAAAGGAGCCATGCAAGGTTCTGAACCTCCAAAAGAGGTCCAACGCCTTGGAAAAATCCTTTCAGAATAAAACCTGGAGTGGATTGACTGCCCCACCAATGTGGATGCCACAAGCCAATACTGGTGAATCTTAAGACCTGGCTCAAAAAGCCACAGGCCTGAGTGGCTTTAAAGTGCCATAGTTCAGGAGGAAGAGTGAAATAGAATGGAATTTGGTGAAAAGCTGATGCAGACACTTTGTGGGAGCAGGACAAGCTGGTTCAGTTCTCAGAACTTGGAATTAGTAGGTTTTTTTAAAATCACAACTCCACCCCCCCCCCAAGATGGGGAGTTCTGGAAATTTCATTTCAAAAATATAACTGTTCCCTGGGTAGAGCAGTTCGTCTAAATATACTGCAATATTGGAAAAACTAAGGCAGGTTAGGCACAGAGAGCTGCAAAAGAAATGTATGAAATAGGCAGTCTCATGAGATGACTGCAGAGCATCCATGCCCTAAGACAAATGGGAGTTACTGTTTGAAAAGAATCAAGAAAAATCTTCTAATCAAGTGAAGGAAGGACACAGGTCAGAAAACAGCCCACAGAGATCCCCTTTTAAATTTGTTACTTCATTTATTTGGATGTCTAGGGTGCCCTGTCCTTAAAGGAATGAGCAGGCTTGCTGAAAGCTCATATAGAACATGTCTGGCTATGTTGAAGGGATATTGTAATATTGTTTTAATTTTTTTTTACTTCTGCTTTGCCATCCAGTGAAGATATGCAGAAAAACCTGCTCCAAATAATCCTATTAAATATTCAGTCCTACACACATTTCATCCTGCACTGAATTTAGATTCAGTGAGGCTCATATTCTAAGAAGGACTGTGCCCCTGCTTGATTACTGATGATAAAATCAACCTTCATATCTAGGAAGCTGAACTGGGAGTATACAGAAGCCTGCCTGTCATATTATTGAAAATTAGACTAGACATTAACTACATTAAAACTCCAATTGCGTATAACTTCCAAATCATTTTTCCTTCTACAATGGGATTTCCTCAGAGATATCTTCTTAGGCAGTCAGATGTAGTCCATATTCATCTTAAAAACACATGGTATGGCAAATAGATGTCTTTCTTTACTTGAGAGAGCACCTCTTTTAAAAACATACTAAGCATATTGGGTTGCCTCAGTTGTATATAATCTTGTAAAGTCACACAGAACACATTCCTTCCCAAATGCATGTTGGTGGGTAGATCACCCTCTATTGGATCTTTTCAGTAGTTGATGGTCACAGATGATGGGAAATGTACTCTAAAATGACTGAAGAGACTCAACTTAGAGAAGGATGAGCTAGATAAGGGTGTTGGGAGAATCATAGAAATTTGAATTTGAATTCATATATTTGGAAATTCATATATGATTTTATAAGCTTCAGCTTCCAATGAGTGCAAACACAAGGAAAATGAGTCCATCCTTTTCAAATGAAAAATGCCCATGAATCCTTCTATGCTTCGTACTAAAAAAGAAGATACCTTGCAGTCATTCCTTCTCCTTTCTTATTTTCTTGGAAGTGCTTCAAAAACAGGAGAATGCCAAAAGACTAATAAGCTGGGGAGACGGGATAAAAAACGAAAACTTTTCAGGATTAGAAATCCAGCCAATGTTTGTTTTCTTCCATTCTCCTCGATGGCCAGCATTTCACCAGAATGAAGGCGGCAAACCTTATTAAATTTCACGGAATGTAAATAAACAGTTATTGGTAAATAGAGTTTGGTGGTCTACTTGTTACACCACATGTCAGAAAAAGCATAGGGAGCTGGCAGAAGTTCAGACATCTTTGAGGCACAGAGAAAACAGACATATTTTACTAATTACAGCGAACAAAAATACTCTGAGATTACAGCTAAATTGCATTAAAGCATAACTCACTGGCAAAGGCTGTAAGCGAAATGCTGGTTCCTGCCCCCCTCCCGCCCACTATCTTACAATATTTGACCTCAACATTGAAGTACCATGGGAACATCTTGCTTCCATGATGCAGACAGCATGCTTCATCTCAATGATCTGTCCACATTTCTACTGACAGTTTTGTCCGCTAAAGCTTTCGGGGTGGCGGCGCTGTTTCTGTGCACTGAACTGGAGGAGAGAGGTTGGTAGTCTTTAAGATGCCACACAGGATGCTTTGTCACTCATATACTGTTATAATATTGGCCCAGTGTGCTTTGATTACATCACAGTGGACCAAAAAACTGAGGGAGACAAGGACGATGCCCTGATTTGTTTTAAGCCATTTCCATTCTAGACTGTTATAGTGCTGTTATTCCACTTTCAACATCCTATGGAATCCTGGGGTTTGCCTTTGGAGTCTCTCCCTAAACTACAAACCTCAGGATTCCATAGAATGTTGAAAGTGGAATAATAGCACTATAACAGTCTAGTGTGGAAATGGCCTTACATAGCAAGGTTCATTTCTGTAGGTGAATCTTTTGGCAATGAATGCCAAAAGTGACTTGGTAGGCAGTGATTGCAAAAGTGGTTTTTTTTAAAGATGTGCCAGCTAGCTGATTTTTTATCTTCCATTTTTTATTGGATTTGTAAATGGTTTTTATTCTATGGAGTTTTCAGTAGCATTTTAAAAATAACTTCTATATGCTTTTATTGTGAGAGTCAGCGTGGCATACGGGTCAGAGTGTTGTACTATGGGCTTGACCGCATGAAGCAAGTAAATTGCACTTACAGTAGGATAACAGTGTCTTTGGCTGGGACTTGCCGTATGACATTGTTTGTCTCCTGTTGTTCTCCCAGTGGGAGATCATTTGGAAGGCATTTCTGTCCTATGACTCTGGAGACTAGAGTTTGAATCCCCACTCGGCCATGGAAATCCACTGGGTGATCTTTGGGTGAGTCACACCCTCACAGCCTCAGGGGAAGCTGAGGCAAACCTCCTCCGAATAAATTTTGCCAAGAAAACCCTGTGATAAGTTTTCCTTAGGGTCACCATAAATCAGAAATGACCCGAAGGCACACTACCATCACCACCCTGCTTTTACTGATGTCTCTGAATGTATTATAATCCATATTTCTTTTATGTTTGTAAGTCAGCTTGAGTTCCTAGGTTGGGAAGTAGGTGGTATACAAATAAATAGATAATGATAATGATAGTGATAATAATGGGAGTGCTTTCTTCTGTTCCTTTATGCAGGCAGCCTACCAGCAATGACAGGCAGTCTTAGCAGTACTTAGAAAGGGCTGTTGCTCAGTAACAGAGCACAAGATTTGCATGCAAATAGTCCCAGGTTCAATCCTTTGAACCTCTAGGTAGGGCTGGGCCTGGGAATGAAACTAGTCTTAAACCCCAGAGAGCCACGAGTAGTTAGAGTGTAGATGGTACTTCACATCAGTCAACTTGCCAAGGATGATGGGCCACATGGAGCACCCAGATGCCTGACCTGTTGGTGTTATTCTTCACCAAGGTTCCTACTACAGTAATTGCCAGCAAACCCCAGTGTCTTTCTCTAGTAAAGCTGGAATGCCCTCATGTACCACAGAACCCTGATGGGGTCCGCTAGGGTAGAGCCATGCAAGACATAGTGTTCCCTTCCCCTTTGGAAGAGAAAAGGAGGCCAAAAAGAAATAGATATATTTCTTTTCATACCATGACCAGTTTTCAGTGGCATGGTTCTGTCAGTGGTGGTACAAAATTGGGACTATAGAGGCTTCAAATGCACCTTTCAATGTCTGGCTGTGGCTCGTAGGCAACCGTCCACCCCTGAACTAGACTGGCCAATGTTCTGTCTCAGACCAACTTCCTACAGAGCCCTGGTGGCACAGTGGTTAAATGCCAGTACTGCAGCCACAACATTGTGAGTTGGATCCTGCCATGCTCCAGGTTGACTCAGCCTTCCATCCTTCCACAGATCAGTAAAATGAGTACCCAGCTTGTTAGGGGCAACTAGCTAAACACATTGCAAACTGTTCAGGGAGTGCTTTGCACTGATAATCAGTATAGAAATGTAACTGCTATTGCTAAGTGTTAACTACTACATTCCTAAAAGCTTGTTTCACCCTCTTGTGTCCCTTTTGGTGGATCCAGAAGTAGGGAAGCTCTGGAGGGGAAGCAACCACTTGATATCCTGCCTCCCCAACTTGTTTGCATGTGAGCCAACACCAGTGAATTACACAAGTAATTCCTATCCTGCTCTCTCTTTTCCCATATGGATCCACAGGAGAAAAGAACAGGATAGAAACTTAGGGCAAGGCAGGGCAATTGGGGGAGATTTGCCCTTGCTCCTAATAAGAATTTGCTCTTGCTAGAATTCAGATTTTTAAAAAAATTATATCTAATTTTTTGAAGAAATCAGGCTATTCAGATCTTCCTACAGGATGTGTCAATAGCTGGGCATGTAAGATGAGAATCCTGGTTGCTGATTTAAGCATCCAGACTTGAGCATTGCTTCAAGGCATCCATGACTGAAAACTAGATTCCCATAGCCAAAACAAACACCTGACTCCAGCATGACACACAAAGAGCTTAATGTAAACACTTAATGAAGATATGCACTATGTGTATTCATGTACAAAATCCGGGCATGGCAAACGAAAGCTGCCTTTAATAGCCTGCCAATTAAAGGACCTGTTCCCAATTTGCAGATTTGGCCTGCTACATTCTGAGAATAGTTTAATATACTTGATGCCTGTTTGTGTTAATGTTTGTGATTGAGGTTTCTTCTCCCCCCACAACCCCAAATTATTTGATGTTATATTTGGCCCTGAAATCAGAACTCTGTTTGGATGGGTTGAAATCTACAATAAAAGCAAAGCCAAAGAAGTGTCTCTCGGATGGCCCTTCAGTTAAAAGACTCTTTAAAAAAAATAAAAAAATAAAATTCTATTATAGGTCTTTGAGCTTTAGTGTTTTTTTTGCCAAAGAACTGCAAACACTTTTTAAATGGCTCTTTTCAAGGAAACAAAACAGAGGGATTGTGTTAAGACTGGGGGAACTCCCCAAGGACTAAAAGCAAACTGATAAACTCCACAACCATGAAGAGAGCAAAGAGACAGAAAATACTTTGCCAGATACACAGGGTAGAATCCATCTTTCCTTCAGAAGTTCATCACTTTGGACATGGGCTTTTGAAATATTTCCATTGCCACATTCTTCATTTACAGGAGGGGAGTTTTCAGATGAATTTTAGGAGAAACTTTTCAATGGTAAGAATGGTCCAACAATAGAATCAGGAAGTATAGACTGGACAACCAGTTACAGGAGAAGTTCTTACTCTGGCTTTTCTGCATTTAGTAGCGGATTTGTCTAGGCTGCCCCAACTTCATGTCATATTAAATGGGGAGGGAGAAGGTGTTAACTTCTCCATTCCCTTTATTTTATAGGGGAAGTAGGTTTGCCATTGTTGTATGGTAGACAATGGGCAAAGTTGTTGCCACGCAAGTAATGAGGGCTAGCCCACTTCCTTGAAGCAAAGCTGGCATCCCCTGCCACTTGATGTACAGTCACAAAGAGTTCAATTCTTAAATGCTTTCTATATATCTAAAAGTAAAAATGAACCAAAACATGGGCAGTATTATGCTACTGTCTACCAAATAAGCCACATGCCACACACAGGGACCATTGACTACAAGGCAAAGGAGAAATGGTCAAAGGGCTGTACACACTATCTCCAGCATCTATGGCCACAGGTTCACTCTGCCTAATGGTAGGAACAGTCTCACTGTTTCATTCCACCTAATGGTAGGACCAGTCCTGCGAATGAATGCCTGAATTGGTCTGAAACGTGGCCCACTGTATCACTGCTATACATTCCTCTGGGAGGGATGCCAAAATACTGCTTCAATCCATCTAAATCTCAGAGAGTTTCAATGTGCTTGACATTCTTTACTAGATCAAAGTGTCCTTCCCTTTGTGTTTTCCCTTTGCTTCTCCCATCATTTTTTTCAGACCATACAAAAATCTGACAGTTGATCAGAAAAAATCAAAACAAAAACCAGAACACTTGCTCAGTGTCCCCATGTGTGGACTGCTTTAGTGCTAGCCTTCTCTCTCTTTAAAAGTGGCTTGTGTGTGTTTGTTTGCCTGTTTGTTTGTTTGCACTGATATGCTAGATGAGGGAGCCTATTGCTATGCAGCTAGACCTCTATATATTTTCTCTGTTTTTTTTTCCTAGTGGGCTCTATTTGAATCACACTTTTTTTCTCATCGCTCTTCTGTTTTGCTGTTCTCTCTCCTTCTTCTCTCTCAAACACACACTTTATTAAGATACCAGTACAAGAGCAGTTAAATTTCTTTAAAAAAACATTTTAACACTGTAGTTCAATAACTATATCTAGATACAGATATATTTTAAATATTTCATGCATAATTTTCTCTCTCTATATATGAATATATATTTATAAATATTTAATAACATTAAAATGTGCTGACTTTCCATTCTTTCCATCCAGTGCTCTTTTTTATCAATATGTTTCCTTCCTCCCATTTTTGTTGTCCTTAACTGCCATCAAGTTGACTTTGACTTATGGCAGCTCTATGAATAGACCACCAACTCACCCTATCATCAACAACCCTACTCAGGTCTTGCAGATCCAGGGACATGTCCTCCTAGATTGAGTCTATGCATCTGTAATATGGTCTTTCTCTTTTCCTTCTGCTTTTTACCTTTCCAAGCATTATTGTCTCTTCTAGTGAGTCATGTCTTACAACAGCCTCAGATTAGTCATCTTGGCTTTTTGGAGGAGTTCAGGATTCATTTCCTTTAGCACCCATTTATTTCTTTTTTTAGTAGTCCATGGTATCCATAGAACTCTTCCCCAGCACCACATTTCAAAGGAATTCATTGTCTTCCTATCGGCTTTCTTCAGCTTTCACAACCGTACATCGAAATTGGAAATATGACGGTATGAACAATCCTAACCTTCGTATTCAATGATATATCTTTACATTTCAGGATCTTGTCTAGTTTCTTCATAGCTGTCCTTCCAGTTCCTAATCTTCTTCTGATTTCTTGACTGCACTCTCTATTCTGATTAATGACTGAGACAAAGTATAGAAAATCTTTAAATGTTTCACTGTCTTCATTGCCTACTTTAAAATTATATACCCTATTTGCTGGCATAAAAGACTCATTTTTTTCTCTAAGAAATACTGCTTGAAAATGAGGTGTGTCTTATATACCAGTGCATCTTATATGCTGGCAAATATAGTAAATCATCTGTGGTCATTATTTTTGTTTTTTTTAATGTTCCACTGTAAATCTGCCTTTGTACTTTCTGCTTTGACTTTCTTCAGTAATAATTTCAAGTCTTTGTTATTTTCTGCTAGGAGTATGGTGTCATCTGCGTATCTTAAATTGTTGATGTTCCTTCCTCCAGTTTTCACATCCTCTTCCTCCAAGTCTAATCCTGCTTTATGTATAATATGTTCTGCATACAAGTTTCCTCCTGGACTCCTGCATAGAATCTCTCCATTTTTTCTTCTTCTGCCTCTGTAGTGGGAGCATAAATTTGGATTATGGTTATATTGATAGGTTTTCCCTGAAGTTTTATTGATATGATTCAGTCAGACTTTGCATTATATCCTTTGATTGTTTTTATTACATCTCTCCTGACTGTTAATGCCACTCCTTTTGCTCTTACATTTTCATTGCCTGAGTAAAATACTGTGCACTTATCTGACTCCAAATGTCCCATTCCTGTCCAATTTAGCACCCTCCCCCCAAGTATTGCAATGTTTACATTTTCCATTTCCTGTTTTATTATGTCTAGCTTCTCCTGATTCATGCTTCTCACATTCCATGTCCCTATGAGAGGTCTTGTGCAGCTTCTGACTTTCCTTTCACTTCTGAGCACATCATCAGCTGAAGTCCTTTTGGCTTGAGTCCAGTTACATCATTAACCACACTGCTATTTGTAATTGTCCTCTGTTGTACCCTACTAGCTCAATGAGTGCCATCTGACCTGTGAGTTTCATCTCCTGGCACTATCTCTTATTACATTTTGGATTGTCTCATTGTAGGGTTTTCATGATAAAAGATATTCATAAGGAGGTTTACTGTACCTCCTTCTGCACAGTACTAACAAACATTAGCTATGGTGTCACTGCTGTTGCCTCTGAGAACTCCTCCACCAGTGCCATCCCCCACTACTTCAGTCCAGTTGCTGTTTGGTACATTTAAGCTGGATCCTCAGCAAAAGCCGATCTGAAATGGGAGACCTACCAACTGCTGTCAGCATAGCCTGTTGCTTCAGAAGAGAATGCAATCCCACCACTGTAGAAAGGTAGTGACATTGGTTGGTCCTCCCATTTACATATTTCCTTTATAGAATCACAGAATCATAGAGCTGGAAGATACCGCAGGGGCCATCCAGTCCAACCTCCCTGCTATGCAGGAACCCTCATCAAAGCAGTCCCAACAGATGGCCCTCCAGCCTCTGCCTAAAAACCTCCAAAGAAGCAGGTTGTCATGCACTTGCCCCAGGACCCAGACTCCCACGACCAAGGCCCTTTTCGCATTGAGGCTTCTCGCGCGAGTGGGGGAGGGCGGCTCGCGCGAGAAGGCTCCTCCGGGAGGCTGCCGTTTCCCCCCTCCTTCCTTCTGCAGGTGAAGGAACGAGGGGGGAAGTGGCACTGGAGGAGGCTTCTCATGCGAGCCACCCTCCCCCTGGGCGAAGCAGGAGGCTCTCGCGTCCGCCCCCCGCACGTGCGAAGCAGGAGGTGTCGCGTCCATCGCACTAGCGCCCTGCCCCGCCCCTTCCTTCCGCAGGGGCAGAGGGAAGGAAGCGCGACCCGGCCGCCTCCCCAATGCTCCGCACAGGAGGTAAGTGCGCCTGGGCGCCGGGAGCGTTGTGCGAGCGCGGGTGATTTTCGCTTTGAGGCGAAAATCAAAAAACCCGCGATCGTGACGCTGCAGCCCCATGAGCACGGCGGAAGTGGGAGTGCATCGTGCAGAGCGACGCTCCCACTCCCGCGAGGCTCACGGGGCTGTCGCGCGACAGAAAGTCCGTGCGAAAAGGGCCCAAGACAGGTCCTTTCCCAGCAGCCACACCCCAGAAACATGAAAGGGCAGTACTTATGACAGCCAGTGCAGGAGGGAAAGGGAAAGTCTAGGCCTCTGGCAGTGCCTATATGGGAAGGGCTCATTAATTAGGACACAGCTGGCCAGGAGGTTAATGCTATATAATCAGAGGCCTCAACAGTAGAAGGTTGCTGGAATCTACTGACACTATTGGTGATTAGAGCTGCAGTGATTCTTGCTTTCTCTACCTGTGTGCTTTGAACCTTGGACCTTGATTACTGGTTTGGCTTTGGACTATTCCTTTTCTGGACTGTTGTTCTGTTTTTTCAGAGAGTTTGCTTCAGCCCCAAGGCTGTGTTACAAAGCTGCTGTTAACTAGCTCATTAGGTAGCTGAGGAGCCTTGGCAGGCTGCCAAGCCCAGGACAGAGGCATGTATTCCTCAGCATTAGGAAGATAGTATCTTGATAACCGTTAAAGAGTGCTGAAACTTTAAAAATGCTTTGGCATGGATATTAACATAATTTTAAAAATGAAATGAATTATTAAAACATTCATGTAAAATGGTATGTGTCTGTGTGTGCACCTGTATGGAGTTTAAAAGCATTCTAAATTAATCCAGTCCAATCCAATCTAACCTGTATACATCTGGCACGCTCAGAGGAATTGGTGTTCAGTGAAATTATACTATCTGTATGGATGAAACAAAGCAGGTTAATAAATGATGCTTTGGAGTAGTTAATTCAGCATAGCCAAGTGTAACATAAAAAGAACTTGAGGATTGTTAAACAGCAGAGGCTAGAATGGAATGATGGAGTTGGTGGTAGTTAGTGAGTAGGGTCAGAAGTAGATTGTGGGTTAGGGCATAGGGAGAGGATGTATTGGGTACAGATACACTGGCTGGCATCTTGTTAGGGACATATACACACTACACATATGGGGCCAAAAATTCACCATTGTACAATGGACATATTCTGGAGATAGTGAGAAAAGCAGTGTTGCATAGACAGCATATTACTCTGTGACTTGTCTTTGCAAGCTGCACATTGCACAGTACAATGCACTAACTTTCACTAACAAGTGATAGTTTGCATCATGGTTGTGCCTCATGTATTGTGCTTTGTGCAATGGAACCAAGGCCATTTCTGCACCATACTGTTATAGTGCTATTATTCTACTCTCAACATCCCTTGGTATCCTAGAATTTGTAGTTTACTGAGACCAAGGAGCTATCTGACTGAGAATTCTAAATACCCCTCCCCAGGATTCCAGAGGATGTTGAAAGTGGAATAATAGCACTGTAACAGTGTGATGTAGAAATGGCCCTAGTCATTGGCATGTGTTGTACAAAGTTGCTATTCTGCATGGGGGTTGCATAGCACTCGTACTGTGTATGTACTGCCATGTGCAGATATTTAAGCTGTGCCCAGGGGATGTTGGATTGCAGCCATGGTGGTGTTGCTTATAGTGATATTTATTATTGCTTACAGTGTTATTAGAGATATTGGCCATGGTCCTCTTGGGAAGCTGTCAGAAAAAGCCCTCTCACAAGGTTGAAGAAGAGGCGATCCATAGGGCCCACAGACACACCTCCTCCCTCTGCACACACTCAGCCCTCTGCCACCCAAAAGTCTGCTCTGGAGGTTTTTCCAGTGATCCAGACCAGATTTTGTTGGCCTGCGGGGGCTGAGTGATGGGAAAGAAGCCTCTTCCATCATCTGCTATTTGTTGGTGTAACTATCAAATGGCATTCTGGTCATTAAGTATTACTGCTTATAAATATTTAATCTTTTAACTGCTTCTGTTCTGGTCTAGGTAGATTCCCATCTCATATGTTGGCTCCTACTGCTTTCTGTAACTTAGTAGACAGTGGCATGTGGTTGTCTGGAGAAGTATAAAGGAAAGCCTCTCTCAGAGTTTGGAGAATTTACCTTTTTTTTTTGAAAAATAGGAATTCTCAGAATCCATTGGTCAGCAATTATCCAAGCTCTGGACCCAGAGGTTTCTTGCTGTCAGGACCTTGTGGGTAGCCCTAACTGCATCACTTGGACATAACATAATTACATGAGCTGTAACTACAGATTGTCTTGAAATTAATGATCACATACAAATATTATGCACTCTGCTGTGTGTCACACATTCTGTGTGAATGTGCATAACTTCAAGTTGCCTGTCAACTAATGGAGACTCCATTACTGTCATTAGGTTCTTTTAGACAAGAAATACCCAGAAGTTGTTTGCTATTGCCTTCCTTTGAATATAGCCCACAGCACCTGGTATTCCCAAGTACTAATCTGGCCTGAACCTGTTTCATTTCCAAAATCAGAAAGGTTTCCAAGATCTAGCGCCTCTGCAGTATTTGTTGACCCCTTAAGTCAGTGCTGCTGAAATGTCAGTCCACAAATCACTGCTGGTCCATGAGCCACAGACTGCCAGTCTGCAGCAATTTTCCTGGAAACTATGCAAATACAGTAATAATATGGCACAAGTATGGTACGTGACCCTGGCACACTGGGGGAAAAAATACCAATCTGCCACACCAGATAGTTTGAGAAGCACAGCCTTCGATTACATCCTTTGGGCATCATTGACTCAGGGGCTGTGAAACTGCCTGTTATGGCAACAGCAGGAAACCACTTGCAATTTAAGAATACAAAACAAACAAAAAAATATTGGCACCAACATGCTTGCAAAACCTCATCCTGTGAAATTAATGTTTGGCCTTTTAATATGTGGTCACAGTTCATTTGCTTTGCAAAGAGATGCTTTTACACTACTCTATTATTCTAATTGTAAAATTTGGATCTGGATTGGTGTAAACAGGGAAAAGCATGAAGATCAATTAAAGCCTAATCGACTTCTGAAACGTCTTAAACCATTGCAGCATTTTCTGTGCACTGTAAGCAAATAACGACTAATAGTCAAAGTGCAGCCCTTAATACCCAAATGGCAAAGTCATCAGATTTGTGACAAGCACAATATTGACTCAATTAGAACTAATTCATTCCCAGGCATTGCTGTGGGAAGTTAAAAGCCTGGCATGTAAACTGTTTCCCATGTCTGTTTGCCATGCACCATTCTTTGCATGTGCATAGCGTATGCAAATGTGCATCAATGCTTAATGAAAAATACTCTGTGGTTTTGTGTGTGTGTGTTGCAGTGTTTCCATGTTTGTGTGGCTGCCTGTCTACACCTAGGCAGTCAACTACATGTGAATATCACTCCTTTTTATTTCTCTGACAGCAATACAGACTTTGGAAAACATGATCCCACAGATGTTTCTCATATGTTTCTTGTTCCATTTTGTGAAACTCAGGATGATGGTTCAGTTGGGAAACAGTAGCTAACCGGGACACCATTTCCATATATCCTTTGGCATACAAAAAGCATTGTAGGACAACAAAAGTACAGGGCCAGTCATCTTTTGTTTATCTCTAAAACTACAGAGGCAAAGTTGGGCTGTCTTTAAAGCCAGATGTGGTGCTTGGCCTTGTTTCCAAAAGCCTTGCAAATGATCAGTTCAGACCTCTGGTATAAGAGCTCTGCCCCTCCTCTTCATGGAGTGAGGAGGGAAGAGAAGCAGTTGTCAGAAAGAGAGAAAAGGGATTGGTAGTAGTGCATGGAATTCAGCTGAAACCTGAATTCTAGTATGGATTGGTCTGAACTGGCCCAAGCTGGAATGGGTCTGGTTTGGATTGTGCCAGGTAGAATGGATTCTAGAGTGGGTTGTACTGTCCCAAAGCAAGCTGGAGCTCTTCTGAATAAGAAATGTTTGTGTGTTCAAAGACGTTGTTGTGTTAGTCTGTTTCAGCAAAAATCAGAGACCCCTGTTGCTCCTATGACTGAGAAAAAGACATTTCTACCAGTCCATGTCACCAGAAGCTTGCAAAATCTGCCTGTAAACAAAAAGCCTGTGAAGGTGTATTATCACTCTAGCCCAGGACAGCATAATGATGTGATTATAACAAGAAGGAGAGGAATTAGAGTGCAGTTGGAGTGACAGAACTAGTCCCCAAACCATGGCAAGGGTTTTGTTAGTATTTTCTGAAACTTCTAATCACAGTGTTTGTGGGCAGGGTTTGTGCATGATGTCATTAAAGTTACAAATGCTTGCATTCTGCTTTTCCCTGTCATTTGGTTTAGGGTCTGTTAAGCAGGGCTTCATATAGCTTCACAAGACTTGAACGTGCTCACTCTCTCCTTAGCTTAAATAAACAGGAATTCAAGGTATTTTTCTTATTTTTCTTATCTGCACATTCATTCAACTTTTCTGGAGCTGCAGGTATGTGTGTGCTAGTGAGAAATAGCTTAACATAAGAGAGGACTTTCCTCATTTTTCTTATATATAATTTGTCCATCTGTTCCTGAGTGGCATGCATTAGGACTTCAAGAGAGGTTTTGCCTTAGGCCGTTTCCACACTACACTGTTACAGTGGTATTATTCCACTTTCAAGATCCTCTGGAATCCTGGAGTTTGCAGTTCAGGAAGGGGCCTTTAGACTTCTCAGCCGAAGAGCTCCTTGGCCTCAGTCATCTACAACCCCCAGAATTCCACAGGATGTTGAAAGTGGAATAATAGCACTGTAATAGGTGCAGAAATGCCCTTAGTCTTTTTAGGCTTACTTGTATTCTGTTATATTAGCTAAATAACCACCTGTTTTTGACTGCCTTTTAGGGAAAGGAAGTATGTGTATGTCAGAAGCCACTTAAGAAAATAATTTCTTTAGATTCTTCAACTAATTCTGCTCTGCTTATTTGTCTGGGGTTTAGTTCTAGTCTTTACAATCATTTTATGCACCCTACTCCCCAGTCTTCATCTGGGCTTAGTTTGTTAATTCAGTATGTAGTCACTAAATAGTTTGGCAATCCTTCTGGATTAACTCATCCGTCAAAAGAGACACAGAACACAGTGTTGTTTGTTTAGAAAGGCAGAATGCACAGACACCACCACAGATTTGTTGAACCATTTGTTTTCATGTTCATTCGGAGGCTAAGCCTGGAAGCTGTTTCATTTTCCCCAACAGAAGAAAGAGAAGTGATTTGGATTTCTGAATGGTCACCCAGAGCCAGAATCCAGATTGGGTTGGGTTTGGCGAAGCTGAGAACAATCCTGAGACAAAATCCAAACTGGTCAGTCAGGTCCCAAATTGGATTTGGGGGCTCATGAAAAAAAGTAGTTGGGAGAAATGGTATAAAAAGTGGCAAAGAGAGAGTCAGGGGACTTCTCTTTCATTAGTTCCAATAAATACTGGGCTAGTCTGTTGCTCCGCTGCATGTCTTGTAGCAATTGTTCCTGTCCCTGCATCCAGTCATGCCATAAATATACTGACTAGTGTTTTTCTGGGGGATGTGTGGTTAACTGAGGTGTAGGTGGGTTTCCTTCTCTCTCCATCTTCCCCCATGCCACGCATAATCAGGGACTGCCCAGAGGTGAAGCAGGAATGGAGCCAAAGGATCTTCATGAGAGATAACCCTGCCTGTATCTGAATCTCCTGAAGTAAAGAAAGAAAGGAAGAGAGACCTCCTGCCCTGGATTTCAAAAGTAATTTTGAAGGCTGGATTTTCAACACCCCTGCCCCAATCATTTCCCATCAGAACAAATCCTGCCAGATCCCCAGGCTTTTTGTCAGTCTGGATGAGCCCATGGAGAGTAGGCAACATTTAGACAGAAGGAAGGAAAGGGGCAGGTAGCCCTGCCCACCTTTTTTTAAAACGTCCTGCTGAACAGAAAATATTCGTTTGAGGAAAATGTGCAGCTGTAAATTTGGGAGCAGATGAAATTAGGCATCTGATATGTGTTGGAGAAGCACACACTTCCACTACTTACACCTCCATGAGACCCATTCTATAGGAGAATCCTGCCTCTGTAAGGACTGCATCACCGCATATCACCATAACCTACATTTTCAGCTACAGTCCCTGAAAGTTATGAGTGCATCTATCCCTTGGTTACTCAAATTTCTTCCTATTTTTCAATTAAAGTTACTGGGGATACTAAAATTCTAGGACAAGGACCACAGTTCAGCAACTCTATGCAAAAGATGCAGTTTTAATGAGCAGCCCCTCCCATTGAAGCACAATTGAAATATTCTATGCATATTTATATCTAAATGTGTTAAATTCATTATGGGGCGAAACCCATTCAACCTGTGCAATTGACTCCTGAATGATTGACTCCTGAGTCATATGCATAGGATGGTGTGGTATCAGTTGCGTAGGAATGGGGGGGGCAGGGGGCACTTTGCCCTGGATGGCAATGTTTTTCGGGCATCCTGGCTCGTACCCACACCCCACATGTCCCGGCCATGCTCCTACGCACTGTGGCCATGCCCCACGTACTGTAGCCCCGACCACTCCCACCCACCCCTCCACACACTCCAGGCTCTGCCACTGTGGGGCACAGAAGCAGCTGAGGAATTCATTTTAATGGAATTGTTTTACAGACTTTGCTTGATCTGCACATCCCAGACTTATGCAAAATGAACTCTGGATTTTGCATGTCAGTGGGTCACTCCAAACTGAGCCAGTAAGTGGGACCCAAGGTGGTTTCCAAAAAAGTTAAGAACATTAATAGAACAATTAAAACAATTAAAAACAAAAATAAAATGTATGCAGAATACTACTTTAGTTAATGGTCAGAGCTTCAGGCAATGTTCAAGGAATGTCTGCAGTTTCACAAATATGCACCAACATTCACAGCTTAAAAAATGAAAACAATAAAAAATGCTAGAATCCTATATTGGCTATCACACAAGACAGGTAAATCACAATTACAGTGAGATAATAGAGTCTTTCGCTGGGACTGTCATCCTCTTCTGTTGTTTTCCTGTTGGGAGACTATTTGGAAAGTGTTTTATTTACAAAGGAAGTCATTAATGGATTTTTTGTGTTAATAAAAGAAACACTTTTTAAACAGTCTCTCACTGAGAGAACAACACAAGAGAAATGAGGTCATGTGATAAGTCCCAGCCAAAGATGCTGTTATCCTGCTGCAATTGCAATTTACCTGCCTTGGGTGATAAAGCCCTTAGTTAAGGAGATGTAACTAAGGCCATTTCCACCTTACACTGTTATAGTGCTATTATTCCACTTTCAACATCCTGTGAAATCCTGGAGTTTGTAGTTTACTGAGGTCAAAGAACTTTCTGGCTGTGAATTCGAAATGCCCCTCTCCAAACTGAAAACCCCAGGATTCCATAGGATGTTGAAAGTGGAATAATAGTGCTATAACAGTGTAGGGTGGAAATGGCCTAAGTAACATCTCCTGGCCTGACCGTGCTGGCCTATTCCATCTTAGCAGACAGCTGCCAGGCTGGGCAAAGGAGGTCCATTCAGCTATCAACTAGGGCACAAGGAGGATGATATTTCATCAGTTGTGTAAGGAGGATGATAATTTGATTGCTAAAATGTGTAAGATGTGTTGAAGTTAGAAATGGAGGAAGAACGAGTAAAGGAATGTATGATTAAATGGACTCAAAATGTTGGCATCCAGTCCATGTGTACCAATGGGAAAAGATGTGGACAAAAGACTTAGAATTTACATTGAGTTATGATTTGAAATAACATTTTTATAAAATAATGTTCAGGTGGCATCTTACCCCTGAAAACTTTTTTAAATGTATAAAGACTTGATAACACTTAAAATAACAAGGAATTGCTTTAAATTGAAAAATATTAGGTATATTTAGTAATGAAGTGAATACTGTCTTTCTGCAGATGTAGGGGTTAATATGTAGCTAAAGGAAATGCTCTGAAAGGGCTACTTGCCAGAAGCCAGCTAGTAATTAGAGAGATAAGGAAAGGCAGAAGACTTTTGGTACTTTCAGGTAAAATTTAACTTTTAGGACAGGAAAGAAGAAAGATATGTAGGATTTGTGAAGCAGTTGTGTCAGGGCTGACTATGTGAAGTTTTTAGTCAATTAGAGTATTAATATGTATTTTTTTTGAAAAGACAGAAGGGTATATAAGTTTTAGGAAAAGAAATGTGTTCAGGACCAGCTCATAATAATTCTGAGTTGGTCTAGTCACACAATTGAAATCTTTAATTGTAATCTTTAACTATCTTAATTAAAATCTGCTTCTTACTTCACTCGACTCTGAGTTTTTTTGGCTCCATAGCTTAGGCTCTAGGCAATTTTGCGGCAACAGACTCTCCAACTAATTGTTGGAAATGTAATCAATCAGAAGGGACATTTTATCATATGTAGTGGACTTGTGATAAAGCAAAGAAATTCTGGGTGATGATAACCATCTGATGGAGAAGATGAAAGATTAATGATATTTTGAAGATTAAAATTCAACTTTTTTCTGGAACTATTTCTGCTGGGACTGATAAATAATCTGACTGGCAAAAACTGTATAATAGTCATATAATACATGATCATGGGGATGAGAATATTGTATGCCCAGAAGTGGAAACATCCCATGCTTCCATCCAGAAGACTGGATGATGAAGTTATTGAATATGGCAGAGATGGATAAACTGACAAACATTATTTAGAGATGGTTCCCTTACTAGCTACAAAAACATTGGGAAAGAGTTATATTGATTTTAAGGTCCACTAGAGAGATACAAGCAGCAAGGGGGTTTGATTAACTGGTAAGGTTAGATTTATTATGGTAGCATGTTACATTTATATGTTATTAAGAGAGTTTATATTAATAATGAGTGACTTGGATAACAGTGAATAAAGTTTTATCAATTGTCACATAATACATAAAAGGAGATAACTAAAGAAAAATACCTACCATTCTCTGAGGAATTGGGAGTCAATTGTGCCTTGGTAGTCTCCTTCTATGTTTTTATGTTCTGGTTGGTTTTAGGGTTAGTAATAGTTTAGTAGTTTATATGTCTGTCTATTAGTTTAGTTTACTTTAGTTAAGTTTAGTATAGCTTTGTCTTTTATAGTGAAATTCTGTGTTGTGTGTTATTGTCTTATGTCTTATATGTAGTTTTACATTGCTTTCAAAAAGTGCATCAATAGTTTTTTGTTTTTTCTTTTAAAGGAGGATGCCATTTCCGTACTTTCTCTTGCCTATGAGTGAGGTTGTAATAACCACTTGCAATAGGGGGCCTGCTTCTGATGGTCACAGCCTCTCTCACTGGTGGGAGAGACGTGGAAACATCCTCCTCCTTGCAGCCTGATTGCCAACTAGATGGACCTCCTTCACTCAAGCCATTTCTGCACTAGAGTGTTATAGCGTGATTATTCCACTTTCAACATCCTATGGAATTCTAAACTGCAAACCCCAGGATTCCATGGGACATTGAAAGTGGAATAATCGCGCTATAACACTCTAGTGAGGAAATGGCCCCAGTTTGGAGTCTGGATCTTGAGGTGGATTGGAGTGTAATTCAGCTAACTTAACAGTTAGACTACATAGTCTTACTGAATACAGATCAGTTACAGATCCATAACTCTAGGTTCCCATTCCATAGCTGCAACATTGAATACCAGCTCAGCTAATTAAAATTAAGAGACCAGCAGCCTGATAAAACCAAGCTTGGGTCAGATCTGGAGATGAGAAAGGGGACCTAGGGACACAGACAGGGACCTAGGGACATTATAGATTTGCAGGTTCCTAAATAAAAGAAAAGAAAAGAACTCCTAGTGTGGGGTGAATGTGAGGAAGCAAATGTGTCTCTGGTTGAGTCCCTGGAGAGCTGTTGCCAGTCAGAGGAGAGAGTGCTGTGCTCACCAAACTCTGTTATCAGGCAGTTTCTTATAACCTTACTCAATGCTGGATGTACGGCCTAGTTTTAATTTGTTATTCCAAAGTTAGGTAAAGAACATCCTGCTAGCTCTGCAAAAATGTGATTTCATCTCTGCGCCTAATTCCTAAACAATGGAGGTTTAAAGAGTTTAATCAACTATTTGGATTTTTTCAGAGCTTTACTGCTGCTGTGGTAACATTTCTAAAGGCAAACATAGCCTTTCCTACTCTGCTGAAAGCATTCAGTTTTCATTTCAGTGTTGTGCAAAAACAAAATCTGGATTGCTTTGAAACTGCTGGTTGAATTTAAAGAGACACTCTAGCCTCTTATGGGCTAAGTTTCAAAAAGACCTTTCTTCCCTGCTGTGCCAGGGAAAGAATGGCATGGAGAAATCAAATGAGGAGCTTTCTTAATCTTCTTAAAGGCACAGATTTATGAACTGGAGAGAGACACAAGGGACAAGGTACATGTTGCTACTTGTGAACTATCTGAGTTCATATCAGGCCCCTGCACTGTGCAATGCCATCAGACTGTTTGGTGGCCTGTTGTTGTCTGTTTTGCACGCTGCAACTATCCACAGGTACAGGTAACAATACCAATGGGATAAGCAGTAACAGAAAACACTAGTGTGTGATTTCTAAGAATGACATATAGTTTAAAGCTGGTATGTATGTATGTATGTATGTATGTATGTATGTATGTATGTATGTATTTAAATTGTATCCCTTCTTTTCCCCCAGACTGGAGCCAAGGCAGCTTACAGTATAGGTTAAAACTAAGGCCCTTTCTGCACCGGCCTATTAAAACGGTGCAGAGCGACCTCCAACGGAGGTCTTCTGCACCGTGGAGTGGACTGGGGAGGACTACTTTTTGTAGTTCCACACCTCAGTCCGCTCCGGAGCCACCGGAACTGGTCGCGCAGCGTGCTTTTTAAAAACTTCTTTTTAGAGGTTTTTAAAAAGTACAGAGTGCGCAACCCCGTGTCGCTCCGTCGCCGTGCTCTGATGCAAATTTGCAGGCGCGCACTAGTGTATGTCTGCAGATCTGCCGGGGCGGGCTTCAGGCTGGCAAGCTTCTCCAGTTGGTGGAGAGCCTCCACCAACTGGAAGCCGCCTTTTTGGATGCCGGAGCATTGTGGAGCGATGAACTCGCACTGCTCCTCGTCCCGATGGACTTGCCTGGACCCACCAAAAAGCTGGTGAGTAGCGGCAGGGAGCGTTTCCTCGACGCATGCAGAAAGGGCCTATATACACCTAAAAACAATGTATGATTACAAAATGTATTTTAAAAAAAAAAAAACCTTAAACAATCCTGTTAAAATAATTCATTTATATAGTTTAAAACACATTTAAATCAGAGCAAAGAGAAAAGTTCATTATGCCCCTTTAAAAGGCCCTTCTGCCACAACCAGTTAAGAGGCAAAGGCCTCATCTGGCAAAAAGAGAGCAGAGAGAGAACTAATGAACCTCTCATGAGAAGCTATTTCCACACTACACTGCTATAGAGCTACAATTCCACTTTCAACATCCTGTGGAATCCTGGGGTTTGCAGTTTAGGGAGGGGCATTTAGAATTCTCAGCCAGAGAGCCCTTGGGCATCCATAAACTACAAACCCAGGATTCCACAGGATGTTGAAAGTGGACTAATAGCACTGTAACAGTGTAGTCTGGAAATGGCCAGGATGAATTGCACAGCCTGGGAGCAACCGCTGAGAAGGGTCTCTCCCTTGTCCTCACCAAGTATGCCTACGATGGTGACAGAACTGAGAGAAAGTCTTTCCCCAAAGATTTTAAAATTCAGGCAGACTCAGGCCTTTATCACACCAGGATCTTCTCCTGCTAAAATAGCATTGTTATAAAAACAGTGTTGAATTGGGAGTGGTCTGTTTGGTTTCATACTTTCAGATCCATTCTAGGATTGCAGCAGTTGTTTGTGCTAAAATCTTATCACCAGTATTTAAATCTTCTACTCCAAGTCTCAAGTCAAGTCTCAAATCCTGGCAAGGTACTTTCAAGTCAAGTCCCAAGTGTACGAGCCAACTTTAACAGGGGAAAAAAAAAAAAAGAGGTGGTGGTGGTGGGGTGTATGAGGTGGGGTCAATGGGCTTACAAGGGTCTGCAGCTTCAAAAGTGGGGAATGGGATCCTTCTTACTCCCCGTTGTGTCAATGGGCATAAAAGAGTCTGCCGTTTCAGAATAGGACTCTTTTAACTTCCAATTACTGAAGCTTCAAAAGCTATAGAAGGGAGGATCCTTCTTCTGCAAGTCTGCTGCCTAACACATTTGCTGATCCTGTCTGAGAAACGTGCCCTGCGCTTTGGGGCAAGTCTTGCCTTCTGCTATTAGGAGAAGTTTTAGAAGGCTCCTCCAAATATGCAA
Source organism: Ctenosaura bakeri (assembly GCA_948474755.1). Lineage (NCBI taxonomy): Eukaryota > Metazoa > Chordata > Lepidosauria > Squamata > Iguanidae > Ctenosaura > Ctenosaura bakeri. The sequence continues at coordinate 27,848 of CAOLHI010004075.1, forward strand.
TGAGGACAGGCTACTAAGCAGACCTCAACCCCACCTCAAGCCCATTGCCTAATGAGTTTGCAGTTCCCCTCCAAGAAATGTCTGCATACTTTGATGATTGTCACATGACCAGCAGGCAAAAAGAGATGGAAGCATTGTTCAAAGTTGTATGCTTACTGGATGAATGTGTTATGGTACTGAAACAAGGGCAGCAAGTCAGTCACTTCCTTCATGGCCATTTCCCTCTTAGGCTGTTATAGTTATGCCAGTGTGCTACAGCAGCAAGATTCTGGTCAAAGTCTCCCTCATTAAAGGCCCAGGTCCTACAATGAGGATAGAGTCTAATTTTTATGTTCACAGAGTTATGTAGTGGTTGTGCAATGGTACTTAGTGGATTGGATTGTTGCGCAACCAAATATGCATGCCCACCAGTGCGTACAATGGCAATGCATTTGCAATTCAACTTCAAGAACTGATGTTCTTCATCAAACAAAAATGTTCAGCCACTTTCACAGGGTAACTTGAGTAAGATACCAAAAGGATTCTAACCAAAGATGTGAGCTTACACTGCTGTTGGTTAGTTTATGTCAGAGAAACTGTTGTGCTATGCCAATGTAACACCTACTAAGTCAGTACTGGTGTAAAGCAGAGTTCTGCATATATCTGAACGAGCATGCCTACCTGCAATTCTCAAATCTGTACATTTTTCTAGATCAATGCAGGGGCCAGTTTCCCTCCAGACTCTGCCACAGGCTGTACCCCTCCTCCATAGCAAGCCCAAATAGCTCTGTTTTGCTCTTCAGGGCCTCTTAAAATGGTGTCAGGAAGTGATATTGCGTTTTGTAATAATGGATTTAATGGTACTTTGTGGAAGTTCATGATTTTTTTTTCATAATCAAACTCTGATTGGTGCTTTTGCAGAATTTGATCCTGGGTTAGGTATTACAGCTTCTTGATATTCATGATATTGCTTAGATTTGCTCCCCAACAAGCTTGGGCCTTCCAGATACCAGTGTTTCTAATGTGAGAATGTGCGATCATGGAATTGCATACAGGTTGATTGCATACAACAATGTATATGACTTCTGGAGACAGTGACTTGCACCAGAGATTATGTAGATGTCTTACTGCAAAGGGAATGAACACCTATCCAACCATCCAGTACAGGTGCGTTCTTGTGGACAAATAAAAATATTTTGCATCTCCACAGTGTTGAGTATCTTATATATATCAAATGATAACAATGCCAATTAAATGCATTTCAGTCCCTGATTGTACCCCAACAAAATGTGAAAATGTCAAATGTGTGGGGAGAATATTTTAGCAAAACATTGTTTGCTGCTTTGAAAGTGTATCCACATGCAGAACTGGACAAACGTGCTTTAAATAAATAAATACTGTCTCTGTTGCTTCACTGTTCTGATAACCAGGGAGCACTTTTACCAGTGAGGGGTGTGCAAGAGTTTGACTAAACCAAGCCAAAGCTGGTGAACTGCTGATGGAGCAGAACTGTATAATTATGCTTTAAGGCTTAATTTTGTAGGACTTACCTCAAATTAAATGTACATAGGACTTAACTGTGTACATGGCTGTTCTTTCATCTGAACTGTAGAATACTCAAGTGGATGGCCAAACAAAAAGATTCTGCCTGCATCTACCTAACAGTTCCCTACTTGACCTGTTTTTTAAACTGACAAGCACCTTTGCCAATTTCATGCATTTTTTTAAAAAAATTTTTTTATTGAAGTTCCATAATATAAAATAAACCTATATAATTGTACATATCATTGAATTATTTCTGCTTATCTTCCATCCCTCACTAGATTTCAATTTTTTCTATATAATCAACATGTTAAAATTAAATGTACCACACTATCAAATGCTAATATTTCATGCTAGATCCTGCAATACATCAGACACAGTATATTATAACATAATATCCGTCTTTCCACCTGGTTGCATCTTCTTAATATACAGTCTATATTCTTTTACATTAAGCATTATCATCTGATAGTCCCCAGCAATTACCCAATTAGCCAATGGCGGGAGGAGTAGAAACAATAGTACAGGACTTGCAGGAAGGGCCCGGGGACTTAAGTGTCTCTACACTAATGCAAGGAGTATGGGAAACAAGCAGGACAAACTTGTACTCCTAGTACAACAAAATAAATACGATTTGATAGGCATCACTGAGACCTGGTGGGATGAGTCTCATGATTGGAATATAGGAATAGAGGGGTATAGCCTATTCTGTAAGAATAGACCAAACAAGAAAGGAGGAGGAGTAACCTTGTATGTCAAGGATGTTTTCACCTGTGAAGAGATCCAGGACTTAAATCCAGAAAGCCAGGTCGAGAGCACTTGGGTAAGAATTAAAGGAGCGAGAAACAATAGGGATATTCTGGTGGGGGTTTACTACAGACCTCCAACCCAGGCTGAGGACTTGGATGACGCCTTCCTCAACCAAATGACTGCACATTCAAAGAGGAGAGATACAGTAATAATAGGAGATTTCAATTACCCAGATATATGGTGGCAGTCAAACTCTGCCAAGACAGTTAGGTCCAGCAAGTTTCTTGCTTGTCTTGAAGACAACTTCATGGTCCAGAAGGTGGAAGAGGCCACAAGGGGATCAAATATTCTAGATCTGATCCTGACCAACAGGAATGACCTTTTTAATGAGGTAGAAGTGGTTGGATCTTTAGGGGGGAGTGACCATGTCCTATTGGAATTTGGCATTCACTGGGAAGGAGAAGATAAGTGTAGCCAGACACTCATCTTAGATTTTAAAAAAATGGACTTCTGTAAACTTAGGGAGCTGCTGGCTGGAATTCCATGGTCAGGAATAGTGAAAGGGAAAGGAGTTCAGGAGGCATGGGAGTTCCTTAAAAAGGAGATACTCTAGGCACAGTCTAAAACTGTGCCAATAAGGAGGAAAAATGGAAGGCATCTGAAGAAACCAGAATGGTTGACTAAAGAACTCTCAGCTGAGCTAAGTGTTAAGAGAAACATGTATAGGAAATGGAAGAAGGGGAAAACTGCCAAAGAAGAATTTAAGCAAGTAGCCAGGAGATGTAGGGAGGAGGTCAGGAAGGTTAAAGCACAGAACGAACTTAGGCTGGCCAGAGACATTAAAAACAATAAAAAGGGTTTTTTAAAATATGTCCGCAGCAAAAGGAAAAAGAAGGAGACGATAGGGTCGCTGCGCAGAGAAGATGGCGAATTACTCACAGGGGGAAGAGAAAAGGCAGAACTACTTAACACCTTCTTTGCCTCAGTTTTTTACCAGAAGGATACAAGCACTCAACCTGGCGATTGGGGAGCAGGGGAGGAAGCAGAGGAAATGAGGCACATAATAGGTAGAGAGGTGGTACAGGAATACCTGGCCACATTGGATGAATTCAAGTCTCCAGGGCCAGATGAATTGCATCCTAGGATATTAAAAGAGCTGGCAGAGGTCATTTTTGAACCGCTTGCTATAATTTTTGAGAAATTTTGGAGGACAGGAGAAGTTCCAGCAGACTGGAAGAGAGCAAATGTTATCCCCATCTTCAAGAAGGGAAAAAAAGAGGACGCAAATAATTATCGCCCAGTCAGCCTGACATCAGTACCCGGAAAGATCCTGGAGCAGATCATTAAGCAGTCAGTTTCTAATCATTTAGAAAGCAACGCAGTAATCACGAGGTCAACATGGATTTCTCAAAAATAAGTCATGCCAGACTAATCTTATCTCTTTTTATGATGGAGTTACTAGCTTGATAGATGAAGGGAATGCTGTGGATGTAGCATACCTCGATTTCAGTAAGGCCTTCGACAAAGTTCCCCATGACATTCTTGCAAAGAAGCTAGTAAAATGTGGGTTGGACAGGGTTACTGTTAGTTGGATTTGTAACTGGTTGACAGACCGAACCCAAAGGGTGATCACGAATGGCTGCTTTTCATCCTGGAGAGAAGTGACTAGTGGGGTGCCACAGGGTTCTGTCCTGGGCCCAGTGCTATTCAACATTTTTATCAATGACTTGGATGAAGGAATAGAGCGCATGCTCATCAAATTTGCAGATGGTACCAAATTGGGAGGGGTTGCTAATACGCCAGAGGACAGGATCAAAATTCAAAATGACCTGGTTAGATTGGAGAGCTGGGCCAAGGCTAACAAAATGAAATTCAACAGAGAGAAGTGTAAGGTCCTACACTTAGGTAAAAAAAAATGGAATACAGAAATATAGGATGGGGGACACGTGGCTGGATAGCAGTACGTGTGAAAGGGATCTAGGAGTCTTCATAGACCACAAGCTGAACATGAGTCAGCAGTGTGACGTGGCAGCCAAGAAAGCCAATGCAATTCTCGGCTGCATCAATAGGAGTATGGTGTCTAGATCGAGGGAGGTACTGGTACCACTCTACTCTGCTTTGGTTAGGCCCCATCTTGAATACTGTGTCCAGTTCTGGGCACCCCAATTCAAGAAGGATATTGACAAGCTGGAGCAAGTCCAGAGGAGGGCGACCAAAATGGAGAGAGGCCTGGAAGCCATGCCCTATGAGGATAGACTTAGAGAGCTGGGTATGTTTAGTCTGCAGAAGAGAAGGTTAAGAGGGGACATGATAGCCATGTTTAAATATTTGAAGGGATGCCACATAGAGGAAGGAGAGGGCTTGTTTTCTGCTGCTCCAGAGACCAGGACAAGGAGCAATGGATTCAAGCTGCAGGAAAGGAGATTCCACCTGCACCTCAGGAAGAACTTCCTGACAGTCAAGGCTGTCCAGCAGTGGAATATGCTGCCTCGTAGTGTAGTGGAGTCTCCTTCCTTGGAGGTTTTTAAGCAGAGGCTTGATGGCCATCTGTCGGGATTGCTTTGAGGGTGTTCCTGCATGGCAGGGGGTTGGACTGGATGGCCTGTGTGGTCTCTTCCAGCTCTAGATTTCTATGATTCTATGATTCTACCCAACACTATTTGCCATTCTTTCATTATCTCTTCATCTGATTTCCCCTTTAATCTCTGAGAGACTATATCTGCATTTCTGTTTTCAATAAAAGTTGCTCATCATTGATCAATTGTAGGAATTTGCTGAACTTTCCAAAATCTTTGAAATTCAATTTGAGCTGTCGTAATCTTATACAGTATTATCCACCAATATTTCTTTTGAACAGTAACATCAATCATATGTGTCATATTCAACAAATACATTTCTGGTGTTTTATCAAATTGTACCTTCAATATTGAACAAATCTTATTATGTATTTCTCCCCAATATTTCTTTGCCTTGGGACATGACCACCACATGTGAAACATCGTACTGACCTCCTTTTGACGTTTCCAACACTGCCCTGTTCCTGTTTTGTAAAATCTCGTGAGTTTTTCTGGTGTCATGTACCATCTATGAAACATCTTATAATAATTTTCTTTTAAATTTTGGGCAACTGTAAATTTCTGTGTTCTTTTCCAGCTCTGTTCCCAAGACTCTAACTGAATTGAATGTCCTACATTTTGAACCCATGTAATCATTGTAGACTTAATTGTTTCCTCTTCCCTCTCTTGCTGTAACAATTCTTGATATATATGAGATAATAAATGTGGGGAGTTTTCAAATAGCCATTTTATCAGTCCTTCCTTCTTTTTTTGTTCAATTCCGTATGTTTTTGCATCCATCTGAAATCTTTCAGTTAGTTGTCTGTAGAGGGTTTTCATGCATAATTTTTAACATTTGAATAGTGATTATGAGTATCATCTATACCATTAATTGCAATTATACTTTCTTCTGCTTCCTTTGTTGCAAAGATAATTGATTCACATTGGCTTTTCTGAATTAATAAGCCTTCTTTGCACAGGGAAGGCATCTTGTTCATTCTTTTACATCATCAGGAAGTCATAATGTTCACTAATATTTCTGTAACAGTTCTGCCTCTGTGAATCAGATTCCCCCCCCGCCAAAAAAAAAACCCCTTGATATTCCATTGTTTCGCAGAATTGTTCGTCCCAGGATGAAGGTAAATTAAACATCCTGCATCCATAAAGGAGAAATGGGAAAGTTTTGATCCTCTCGAGGTATTATCATACAATTCACATCAGCCCCACCCAGAACAGCCAATGGGAAAGGACTCTGGGGGTTGTAGTCCAGAATAATTGTAGGATAAAACATTTCCCAACTCTGCTATAAAGATCTCCTGCTGCACCAACTTTCAGATTGTTTCAATTCCTGGTTAAACCTTAGAAGAGCTAAAAAAAAAGGGGGGGGAATCTGAAATGAAAAAAAGATCCAAAACATATCTCAAATAAAATTAATACCAACTCTAAAAGTGTAAAAATATGTGTTTGTGTGTAAGTAATCAGTAATGCAAATAACAACTACAACAATGCTAAACATCCCAACTTATAGAGATACACTGGAGAACAATTCTAGTATGAAAGCAATGTTGTAAATGAAGCTTCAAGATGTGGGAAGTAGTGTCAAACCCATCCAACAAACTCCTCAAGTAAGCTATAAACCACATAGATATCAAAATCCATTCAAATCCATAAATGGGTGGAATGTATACAAAAAAATGCTATTACCAGTCAGGTTACATACATTAAGTTGACTGAGGATTAAGATGACTACTCCCAGGATTGTGAAGTTGTTTCAATAGGTCTTCATCAGCGATAAGGCATACTTACAATTTCCAAACAGCAGTCCAGTGGCCACAGACAAAATATTCCCGTCTCCAATGATAACATTCCAGTCTCCAATGAATCATCAAAATAACGTTGACTGTAGGAAGAGAATGGGTTGATACTGGAGCAACAGGGAGAATCAGAATCTCTCTCTTGTAGATTTATACCTACATCTACATCTATCTCAATTATGAAAAATATGCCTCCTACATATGCTCCCTTGATTTATTCATAGATCAGAGATCCTGACAGAAGCAAAGTAATTCAGTACATTGATTGATTGATTGATTGATTGATTGATTGATTGATTGATTGCAGAGGGGGAAAATATCTGTTGGTAATAAGTAGCATGGAAGACTTCTGCTGAGATCTTGGAGAGCCACGTCCAGTCAGAGAAGATAGTATTGTGTTAGAATCTAGCTGTGAGATAGTCCAGTGATCCAACTCACTATAGAGCCAGGTTTTTATGTTCCATCCTCTGCCTCTCTTAAAAGCCAATTAGGACAGAAAAATAGGTTCACATGCACTTCTACTGTTTTTTGAAAAGTGAAATCTATTTATAGGAATTACCATATTCTGTTGTTGCTTTCAAGCAGAGAGTTAGTCATTTAAATAATGAAGTGACCCCTTGTTCACCCTCAGATCCCCAGAAGTGTATATGTGTCTGTATGTGCTTCCAAGTCCCCTGTCAACTTATGGCACTCTCATGAATTTCATAGGGTTTTCTTAGGCAAGGAATACTCAGAGGTTTAACCTTTTTTCAGATGAATAACTACCCAGTTTTGCCATGGTTTTGTTTTCATTTCTTTAAGGATACATGACCTTGTGTCAGACACTAATAATCTTGACAAAACTACACAGATATGAGTTGTTTTCATAGGAAAGGTCCAGAATTATGACAACAAATATGAGAAACCAACATACTCCAAATGTTCACTTGGCTAAATCAAGTACATACCTGACACTGGCACATGCCTTACAAGTGTGCATTGATTTCTCTGGGGAGATTGTGGTGGGTGTCTCTCAACATACATGGAAAGTATTGACCACAGGTATGGGAAGCCAAGAGGAGTTTCCAATATAGACAAGAACTCCCAATATTTTCAGAATGCCTCCGGTCAAAGCACTAAGACTGCTCTCAGCCCAACAACTCACTTAAATAAAAAAGAGAGAGTTAGCAAATAATTGGCTGGAACAAGAGTTAGCAAATAATTAATTGGATATTAATCTATTGCTCAATATTCATTAAAATTTTCAACAACAAATATGAATGTCCTTATTTTGTTAAATGCCAACAATGTAACTGTCTAGCATAATGATTAATATTTAATGTTATTCGATATTTAATATTGCTTTGCTGCAGTGTCTTTTTAAAAATATTTTTAATTGTTAATTTTGTTCATTTCTAGTCATTTTAAATGATTTTTATTTACCGGTTTCAGGGTTTAAGGATGAATGATTTTAACAAAACAAATCATTACTATCAAAAGTTAATATTAATGGAATGATGTTTATATTGTGAATAAATGATTTTAAATAAATAAATGTTAAATAAATAAATGATTTTATATAGTTGTTCATCTCTGCTCTCTGCCAAGGCATGTGAGTTTGTAGTAGGGGTGAGGAAGATGTGGCCCATGGCTGCACATGAACCCAAGAGCATTTATGTGTCCCTAAGTACTCAGCCCTGGTTGGTATTTTGGTGGGAGATTGCCAATAAACAGCAGGTGCTATAGGCTATATTTCAGAGGAAAGAACTGGCAAAACAACCTCTGTTCCCTTCTGTGATACTGGAAATTCCACATCCCACCATATGCCACCATGTGAGGCTGGAAAATGACACCATGCGCTGCTGGGATGTATATTCCAGCCTTTATGATTTTTAGCTGTTAATTCATCTTCGCCGCCACCACCCGCTGAATTATGAATTATCTGGACCCTTGGACAGTACAACGGGACCCTGTCCAGCCACGTACATCCCTAAGCTTAAGGATCTTCCTTGTCCCCCCAGTCTACCCAGCTTGGCGTGGGAAGGAGAGAAACGGGGTCTTTTACAGAAAGTATTTATTAAAGATAGGTAAATAAACAAGGCAAATTAACACACATGGGAAGCTCCCTCTTCCCAGGCACGCTTAGTTACAGAAAGAACAGATATGAAAGCACAGATACATTCTTTAGATCAGCCAGCCTCCAAAATAACAGAAAAGTCCCTAACGCGACTAGATAACTTTAGTCTAGTACTCACAGATGGTTCTCAGGCTTAGATGTTCTAAAAGGAAGGGCCAGGAGGCGAGGCCTATGGCCTCCAGCCTGCTACTGGCACAGAACCCCCTCCAGGAGGCTCCTTGGTTGTTATCCCTTTGTTATCTCTCTGTTGTCTCTCGGCCACATGGCCTCCAAGAAGTTTTATCACTTCTCCCTCGAAGCATCTCGAAGCATCCTGAAGATGCTCACTTCTTTTCTTTTTGATTGGTCAGTTCTCACCCTATGACCTGTGATGCTGAACCACATGACCTATGATGCTGACCACATACTAAAATGTAATCTAATCCCAACACCTTATTAACCCTTGGTTTACCTGAAGAGGGTAATGTCCCCCTTTAGCTAAATCAAGATAATGGGAAGCCCCATTATCACACCTTCCCTAAGAAACCCTGTGAAATGCATGGGGTTGCCATAAGTCAACAGGCAACTTGAAGGGAACTACACATATACAATCCTATCTCAGTCCCAGCAGCACAGCTGATAAATCTAACAAAACAAACTGAATAGCTCCCAGCTTGTTACTTACTTCCAGGCAGTAAGCATAGGGTCATAAATAAAGTTCAACAGAGTTCCAAGGCAATAGAGAGTCCAAGGTCAACCAGAATATTCTAGAGTTCAACAAGGTATCTGGCAGGGTTGACAGTCAGATAAGCTCTGACAACTCCTGGAGGAGAAGGGTGGCAACTATATAGATTTGAAGCCTAGTGCAGCTATTGCTTGATTAATTGTTGCCAGCTATAAATTCTGAGAGAGTGATGCCGGCTTTCTCTTTGCTGTCTGTGCTGTGCAAAGGTGGGTACAGATAAGTGCTCTTCTGTGTCTGAAAGGGCAGGATTCTCTGCTGGAGCTGGCACTGCCCCCTGTTCTGTTTGTGGCATTGTAACTTCTTCCTGTATAGCAGGTCCTGGCATGCTCCCTGTCTCAGACTCAGAGTCAGAGTCCATGTTCTGGAAGCAGGGCATGACATATACGCATGTATGTCCCTCCCCTCCCCCCAAAAAGAAATCAGAGAAGATTTTATTTTTCTCACAAATGACCAGGTATTGGCTGTTTTGCTATGTTTGGAAGAGGTCCACCTTTTGAAGGCTAGAATGGGGGTTCTTATAAAAGAAAAAAACAAAAAGTGACAACTAATTTATTTTTATTTGAAATATAGCCCTGTCTCTGCCTGGCACAGATAAGCAGGGTGTAGAAACCCACCCCCCAAGACAGCAAAATAGCCAGCAGCATCCCTCAGAGGCTTTGAGCAGAGTCATAGTTACTATCAGGGGGCAAAAAAGTGTTGGACTTCCAAGTTTTGGGCATGAGGTTCAGGTTGTTAAAAAACATTGGGCAACTGTAACGTTCCAGGATCCCATGGGAGGCAAGGAAGCTCCCATCCTCTAGCAGTTGCCCATCCTTGATCCATAGGATCAGCTTACTGTTTACATAGTTAGAGGTCAAGGCAGGCCCATCAATGTATTAGTCATGTGCTCTTTTATGGATTTGCAACTTCTTTTACAGTGATCCTAGAATTTCCATTAATGGCTAGAATTCACTATCACATTAACAGATGTGTAACCTGGATTTACATATCTGTAAGTGATTCATATTCATAGTCCCTACATATTCAGATTATGGCACTATTGCCATGATAGTGAAAAGAGTCTGAATCCTGCTTTATCAGGCAGCAGCTGCTGTGACTAATGGAGGTCTCTCTTCCTTTCAGTTGGGGTGGCTGCAGACTGATGTTTCTACTTTCTTCCTCCAGCAGTCTCTGATGCAAGGAGGAATTGTGACAGAGATCCTGCTTATGATACACTGGAGATCACTGGAGAGAGGGATGTGAAAGTGTCTGTCTGCTGTGCCCCAATCAACAGGAGAACAGACCTTAGTCACTTGCTGCAGCTGATGCTCAGTAATGCAAAGAGGGGGGAGTGGGCCAGGAGATGCTACTTAATTAAGTATACTTAATCAAATAGCTGATCTAGGATCTCAGCAGTCATTTGTTATAGTTTCTTACCCCTGATCTTTGAAGAAGCGCAGTTTCAAGCATTCCTCTGTCCTAGAGGTAGCAGATTTCAAGGTAAATACAGCAGGAAGGGAAAATAAATGTTCAAAAACAGTTAAACAATACCGGCATCCCTCCACATTTGTGACTTTGACCTTTGATTACTCGCGGATTATTTACCACCACCTCTGCTCCCCTTGTGCACGCACTCACACATGGGAGAGGGAGGGGAGCTCAAGAAGGGAGGGTGTTTGTGTGCATTCCCTTGCTTACCCACTCACATGGGTGGGGAAAGGATGAGAGAGCAGGAGGAGTGTGGGCATGCACATTCATTCCCTCACTCACTTGCTTACAGGGGTGGGTAGGGAGGGGTAAGGAGGGGGTGGGATGGGGGTTGTGGGAGAATTGTGTGTGTGTGTGTGTTCCCTTCCTCATTCACTTGAGTAGGTGGGTGGAGGGGATGGGATGGAATGGGAGAGCATGAAAAGAGAGGGCACATGTATTTTCTCATGCACTCATCCACACAGGTGGGGGCAAGGGGATGGGACAGGGGAGCAGGAGGAGGGAGGGTGCACTCTCACATTCTCTTGCTTATCCACTTGTGCAGAAAGGGAAAGATATTCATTGCTTTCCCACTTTCACAGAGGTCCTGTGCCTCTAACCCCTGGTCGACTGTATGGCAAGACAAACTTTTCATTCAGTACACAAAGATATTAGTGAGTAATGTTAATAGGAAAGACTAGTTGTTTGGGCTCAGGGGAGTGGGTGAGGGAACAAATTAACAGCAGTGTCTTGATTCTCATATGTTTCCCCATTTTCCAGTTATTAGAAGCTTTGCTTTGGTGTTCTCATCCTCCATGCAATTTTATTCATGTGAGAGGAATGAAGATGACCATGAAAGCTTCATCCTTCCCTGTTACCATACTTCCAGCCTCAGGAGTTGAAAGGTGAGCAGCCACACTGGCAAGCTATTTTACCCATGTTTGTTTCTTGTACAATTTAGAATCTTGGAAGATCTGGATTCTAATTATCATTAATTATAAATCTTTCTGCTAAATAAATAGGGCTATAAGACTATAAATCAGAGTTTGTTGTTATTGTCGTGTGCCTTCGTGTCATTACTGCTCTATGGTGACCTTAAGGCAAACTTATTAGGGGATTTTCTGGGGCTGAGAGTATGTGATGCACCCAAAGTTAGCCAGTGGGTTTCCATGGCTGAGTGGGGAATTGAACCCTGGTCTCCAGGATTGTAGTCCAACATCCAAGCAACTATACCACTCTTTCTCTCAAGACAGAATTGTTGTTGTATGCCTGCAAGTAATTTCCAACTTAAGTCAACCTTAAGGCAAAGCTATTAGAGTTTTTCTTTGGCTGAGTGTGTGTGACATGCCGAGGTCACCGAGTGGGTTCCCATGGCCGAACAGGGAATCAAACCCTGGTCTCCAAGGTCCATAGTTCAACACTCAAACCACTACACCATGCTGCCTCTTCAAGACAGAGTTACATCCAGTCAATTCTTACAGCCATCCTTGCATGCATGTGTGTAATCTAAAAGATTGTGACACAAGAGGAAAAATGGATGGAGAAGAAAGAGGAAAAAAGCAAATGGTACTTAAGCAGGGCTAGTGGAACAGCCCTCCTTCTCCTCACATCTCATTCTGCTGTACTGTGCTAGAATGGCTGACATTGGTGACAACTGAAGGAGGAGTTTACAGGGAGACTTTTTTTCCCCCATCAAGACTCCTGGAATGGCCATGTTTCCCCTCCCCTCCCTGTCACACATCCAAATGCCTGAATAAAGTGAATGAAAGAAAATCTTAATTAACTGTGGTTAATAAGAAAAACGCATACCATAGATTTCTTGGAATGAAACACAAAATCATCACCTCAGCACAGGCCATCTCCCTCAAGCAACCACAGTCTGCCAGTCTCAGCTAGATGTTATCAGCCAAGGTGGGCAAGACTTGACAGAAATACTCTGGACCTGTCTCCTCCAAGCACTCCGTCTGTATCCCACAGGATTCCCCAAGGCTACGGCCCTATTTCGGCCATTGCCAGGTCTGTTCACATGCTGTACTGAAAAATCCCTGCAGATGTAAAAGGACACGTTGTTCCTTGAGTATCTGAGGAGTTTGGATCATGTGTTGTACACACAGCCAGCCTTGTGTTTGCAGTTTTTCACATAACCCTACAAAAGTAGTTCAATGCCAATTTGGGGAATAAATTTTAAGAAGCCACTTCTTTTATTCCATCTGTACTGTAATACTATCTTTTTCACAGAAACATTCTCTTTTTTTTTGTTGGCCTTAACAGTAATAAAAAGGAACACCAAACATGTGGGGCGTGGGGCTAGGAAACGCCTAACCTTTGAAACCTGAAGCAGATGGGCACAGACAAAGAGCATCTCCCTTTGGATGGGCAGTCACCCTTGAAGGCTGGCCAAAAGCCTAAGTGAGGTATAATACTCTCTAACCAAGGCTGTGCCCATAAACATGGGCGACTGCGAGTAGGATGTGTGTTTGTGGTCGAGCGAGGAATGCCAGTTATGTTCTCTGTGGAGGGAAGACGCCTGGTGCTGAAAGCTGCGGCCTGGGAGAATGAAGGCAGTTTGTATGAAGGGGAGAAGGAACGCTCACAGCACTTGGTGTCTTCAAATGGAGATTAGCTTGGATGGGGATGTGAGGTGGGAAAGCTATATCCTGAACACCTGTTTCCACACCAGTATTTTTCCTTCTCTTCAACGGTACAGCAGCTCTTGCTGCCTCTTGCTGTGCCTTTGCAAGGCAGTCGGGGCCTTTCTGCCTAAAGCAAAAGCAGCTCCATGTATCTGTGTTGCGCTTCTCAAGTGTTTATTTATTCGTTTGTAGATTTATAACATTTGTATGCCACTTGATATCGCATGGTCTCTGGAAGGTTCTCCTGAGAAGAGGAGGAGGAGGAGGAGGGGAGGAAGAGGAAGAAGAAGAAGTAGGCGGCAACATAAAAACAACTGGAAACACTTTTAAAATAATACATCTAATATATAAAAGTCAAAGTTTGTTTGTCTATGGTCCATGTCAGGCGAAGATCTCATATGATTGGCTGTCTAAGAAGATTCTATGGAATCCTGGGGTTTGCAGTTTAGGGAATTCTTTAGAATTCTCAGCCAGAGAGCTCTAGGACCTCAGTTAACTGCATTTGTCTTGAATAGGCTGGTTGTTATGGAAATGAGGCCTGGCAGCCAGGAGGAGGGCAGTGTATTCCCTCAGGAACCCAATCTATGTGTGTTAATAACTCTGAATACAGATTGGATTGGAGAATATGGGGAAAAGTTACAGGTACTGGACAAGGCAGTTTGGGGAATTAGAGACACATGATCTCAAATCTTTCAAACAAATATTACCTATGAGAAAATAAAATCCCAGGCAATGCCAGGTGTATATGCTACTTGTTAAATAATTTAAAATGTTGCAGTTATCAATACAGATGAAAAGACCATATCATGTTCATACTGAGCAAAAGATGTGACCCAGCTAAAGCAGGGATTAAGAGAACACCCTCTGTGCCATTACTTCTCTTAAGCTTGTTTTCTTTCCTCCTAAAATTAGAGATTGGGGTCTATCCACAGTACATAGTTATAGCAGTTTGATTCCACTTTAACTGGCATGGCCCCATCTTGGTGATCCCGGGATTTATAGTCCAGGGAGGTATTCAGAATTCTTTGTTAGAAAGCTTTGTTGCCTCACCAAACTGCAAATTCCAGGATTCTGTGGGATGGAGCCATGCCAATTTAAAGTGGTTTCAGATGACTATAATTCTGCGGTGTGGATACATCCTCACTCTTGCTGCTGCTGCCTGCTGCTATTCCTCTGCCTTTAAGAGTACTTGTATGGAAGTTTCAGTGCAAATGAATGCTCAGAGGAAGGGACACATTTGCATTGACTCTTCAGCCCAAGTAAAAGGAGATATACACACACACACAACACAAGCACACAAATACCTGTTCAGATCGACAAGTTTTTGAAGTATGGCTGGCATCCTGTTAGTGACATGCACATACATAAGGGAGATATTCTCTTTCCTTTGTGCTCCATCCAAAAACCTCCTCTTCCCAGTCAGCTGTCAAGTCCCTGGGAAAGGTGGCTGCTGCTGCTGCTGCTTCCAATCAGTGGAAAGGGGAGGGAAAAGGTGGTGATTCAGACTATGCTCCAGGCTCCCTGGAGAAGAAAAAAAGTGGGGGGTGTACTCCATCCGATGCTGACACCTGAGGCCCTTCCACACTACAGAATTATAGCACCATGATCTGACTTTTAAAACTAAAGAAGCTAAGGATTGAATGCATGGCCAGAGCATGAAAAAGTTATAATTTTGGACTATAGCTCCCACAGCCCTTTAGCTTGCCCAATCAAGTGATATGACAGATGGGGTATCTAATATAGTTTACATCTTTCTTGTATGGATGTTCCCTCACCAGAGGACTGGAAAAGCAGAAGGGTGCTATTGCAATCCTGTCTTGCTTGTGGGCTTCTCAGGCCTACTGGTTGGCCAGTAGGCCTTTGGTCTTGTTTAACACGGTTTTTCTTGTTTATGACTGGTCTAGGAACAAGAAAAAACATGTTAAACAAGAACAAAGGGCTACATGGCCAACCAGTAGGCTTGAGAAGCCCACAAGCAAGACAGGATTTCTTGTTTATGACTGGTCTAGGAATTATAGAGGAATGTTAGGTAATCAGACTAGGGTCCTAAATTGTTTAAAGGTAAACTGGGAAAGGGATTTAAAAATAGAAAGGGAGGATATTCAAGTATGGATACAAGAAATACAGAAAAATAAGAATACCAGGATAAAAGAACAACAAATGAAATTGATTGGCCAATGGTATAGAACACCTTCCCAATGAGCATTTTTTAGAGAAAATATATCTTCAAAGTGTTGGCACGGTTGCGGGGCTAAAGGCATATATATACATATGTGGTGGGAATGTCCCTTTGTTCAAAAAATTTGGGACAAGGTTAAAATTGAGATTTATGGAATAATAGGTAAGGATATACAACTGATTAGGGAGAATTGTATAACATTAAATTTAAAGGACAAGGGGCTGAAAAATAATGAGGAAAAAGCAGTTATAAAGGTATTAAAAGCAGCACAAGCTGTATTAGCATTAGGATGGAAAGATAAAACCATTTGGAATATAAACAAAGCTGATAAATACCTGGCTGAAAATTTATTGTTCGATATTTTGAGGGAAAGAAGATTAAAGTTTGTGGGAATACTGAAGGAAGGGGGGTGGAAATCAGGTTGGGAATTATTGCTTATGAAGATTAAAGAGGATACGGAGTACAGTGAAAATAATAATGTAATCAAATCCATATCCCACATTCTGAATGAAGATTTTTCTATATGAGAAGAATTAATTAAACCTCTGCTATGCCATTGGGGGGTGGGGTGGGGGGATTATACTATTTTTGGAAAGTAACATCTGTGATCTGAATGTTAATCTGTTTTTGTAATTTAATCGGTAATAAAAATAATTAATAAAAAAAATGACTGGTCTAGGAAATGAACCCAGGATCTTTCCCCCCTGTAAATATACCTCTAGATCAAGAAATCAAGTTTTCTCTGATGAGCCAATCACACTGGGATCTGGAAGATGAATTCTTACTTTGTAATTTTGGCAAGCTACTGCTGATGATGTGTAATGTGGTTACACCTCCACCAAGGGAGACATTTGGTGGTTTTACTCATATTTCCAAGAACAGGTGAGTTGGCATCATTGAAAACCACAGTCTAATTCTGTGTGCTTTGCAACCTTTAATTAGGTGGGTCTGAAAACCAACATTGAATTTTGTTCTAGTTTCACTGAAGGAACACCATCACCACTCACATCTCCAAGATTTCTTCCTTTTTTATTGGTAATAGGGATCCCTGACAGCAGAATTATACCCACTGTAATATTATAGAGAATAAAATGCCCCAGTGGATGTTCAAAATCACAAAGGACAATTCTTTTCAAAATAAATGTGAGCTATCTGATCTCTCCCTCTTTCCCCAAAGTTTCTATAGCTTGGGATCTGTAAATGAGAGACACGAACTCACAGCTTGGAGGTCAATGGTAGCAAATTTTGTTTTAGCAAGTCTGATAAAAATCTGCTGAGCAACATCCACCAAGGGCCAACAGTGCTTGGCTGTCTCAGTGGCAGTGGGAGATGAATTTGAATAGCAGTGTCTCACACACACCCAAGTGGATCTGGCCAAACATAATTGAGCTCAGCCAAGGGCCTCTTTGGCACGATGGGTAATGCATTCAAAATGCTGAAGAGGCTTAAAAATGTCTGATGATGATATGGATGAATGATCATTTGATGGCTACAGCTTCTAATAAACCGAGACACCATGTTTAGTGCTGAGGTGCAATAAAACTGTTCCAGACGCTGCTATTTTTGGATTTTCATGTGTGCTCAGGATGTGTATACATATAAGAACATCTCATCAGAGTGGTTAGCAGTGGGACAAAAAAAGACAAAAGAGGGGGGATGTGTATAAAATTTGCATGTGCAAATCTATATACATGTATGTGAACATTTAAGAATAATTAGTGTAATTTAACTAGGAATACAAGGCATGTTGCTCTTGCAGGAAAAACTGTGTCCAGGTGACCTGTTGTCCTATCTGCTCAGTCTTCATGGCCTGGCTTTGCTTCCCTTCCTTGCTTTACTCCCCATTCTTGTTACCTTTGCCCCCTTTCTTCTGGTTCTTTAGTTTTAAAATGAATGTGAACTGAGTAACCCTTCTAATAAGGTTCTTTCAAACAGAGGACATTCCTTTGGCAGCCTTTCAGACAGAGGATTGGCCTCTGTGGTGTACAACTGTCTTGCATCTTCTGCTTTAGAGAGAAGAGCTTAAAAGGAGTTGAAGAAGGGTGGAGCAAGAAAGGAGCTCAGTTATTTCAGATCTATTCTTCCTCCAGTCCAGGAACACAGCCAGTATGCTGGCACCAAGTTAGATCAAGGTCAGGGCAGTCCTTAGTCATTTCCATCATTCCTGGCCTGGAAGGGGTTTAACTTCAACAGACCTTCAGTTGACTTACTGTTAGCTCAGCTGCCCCCAACAATCATCTTTGTGAGTTATGGCTGTTCTCTAAATCCTATGATTAGTCTCAACTAGAACAGAGCCATTCAATCAATGTGGACTTGTAAGTCAATACATGCCTATGTTCTATTGAATCAATGGATCTATTCCATTCCAGACAATTCATTAGATTTAGGCCACTGCATTTTGGTATGTTCTTCTTTTCATGAATATACATTCCATGTACACTTTTCCCTAATACACACTTATTCAGACACTTTTCTGATGGAGAACTACAACATAAAATACAACAGAATAGCTGTGTCTTGGGAAGTGCAAATTAGGTAGGTTCACATTAAAATATGAACTGAAAATATTTCTCCCCTATCCCTCATTTTAGCACAAAGAATTTTACATTCACAGCCTGAATAATACAGCATTGCCATACTGTGCCAGAGCATGGGCTGTTTATTTTATAAGGGGATTTAAATATTGTAAAACTGAATAGAGTGCAGGTGTTTGTATTATGAGCATTCCACGAGCACCTTGCAGATGACTCAGGATCTTAGCACAAAAATTGTAGAGAAAGAATGTGTTTTAGGAAATATTCTACATAAGAAGCTCCAGACATCTGAACAAGTACATTTTAGAAAAATTGTTGGAGTGAAAGTTGGGGAATCTGACCTTTTGATAAAATTGGGTGTGCTGATTTCAAAGTCTTGTAGTGTTGGTAGCTGGCCAAAATTGGTAATTTTGTGACAAATGGGAGCCAGATTTATTTTGTTTACTGACACTGGGTAACTGATAACATTGAAACATTTTTTCTCAAAACACCAATACTGTACTTTTGAGCAGATGAATTCACAGAGAGATTAAAATGGTTCTTTGTATGTGTTTTTAATATAAAAACATTCCAGATGATAATATATACATATATACATAATGATTAACATTGAATATTAGAACTCTTCCAAATGTTATCCTGGAGTGAGGGAAATCTTCTACATGCATATGACATAAAAACCCTTGGAGATTACTAAGGGTTGTGATTTGGGTAGTGGGAAGACAAAATGGCTTTTCTCAAGAGATTCATTCTATTCTGAGATAGTCATAAAGAGGAAGGGACTTTCTAGACTTTGCCAATCTGCTTTAACTATGTACCTGTTACTCTATGCTGGATGAAATTTGTTGTTGTTGTTCATTGTTTAGGTTTGGGTTTCCTTCCTTCCCTCTTGTATGTCTTTCTTTCAAAAGGTGCCTGCCTTTCTGTCTATGAACAGTAAATCCCACTGTACACAGTGGGACTTCCTTCTGAGTAAAACATTTGTAGGTTTGCACATCACATCTCCATGTGCTACTGACTTTCTATTCTACAAAATAAAGCTTTTTTCTTCTGGGGAAACAAAATCCTGATGCTACTGAAGAAAATAAATCCACTTTTTGTTTCATCTCTGCATTCATTTTGTTTGCTACTTTAGCAAACTGCTGATCCCAGGGCAAATTACAGATGACTCATTCTTAGCTGGAGATCTGAAAGAGTGGGAGGTGGCTACCCAGGAGCCATGAGGCATTGTAGGCACTGGGAATGAAGCCAGGAGCAGCTTCAGGCCAGCTAAATTTGGGAAGCTTTGGGTTGCTTGTTTTTAATTCTGAATTAATTAGGCTTGAGTCTGACAGTACAGATGTTTGACAAAGGAGGGAGAAATCATAAATACTCTCAGCTGTGTGATCTTCAATGCCCCCAATACTACTTGCACCTGCAAGGCAATAGTCATGTTGGGAAGAGATCACTGCAACTGAAAGTTGGGGTTTGGGAGATAAGGAAGAATAATTATCTTTGTCTGAATTGATGGAATGTTATGGTGCCTCATGGCGCTCCAAGATCTGTTAAGGATTAATGTTAACAGGAGTCCCATCACAGATCCAACATGGCACCCCTAGGTGCTGGATATCCCCTCCCACAAACATGTAAAAAAAAAATACAAGTATTGGTGCAGGCTAATACCACTTGAATAGGACCTTGGTCTACATGTGTCTCCAGCAATTGCTTTATTTGGTGAGTTCTTGATAGGTTCAAAATAGATTAGTGTTCAGCATGCTTCCTTCTAGGGACACTGGCACATCCTTACAATGTACTTCAGAAGTGTGAAACACTGGAAGGTGATGGAAACTCCTGAAGCAGTTGCTAGAGCATTGGTATTGGTCATAAGGGGCAAACAGTGGTATTCAGTGGATCAGCCTATTTCAGAATGATGTCAGTCTTATGCATGTTCTTTCATAATTTTTTGTTCCATTTCTATATTTTTAAATTTTTGTAAAAAAATTAATATATAAATTCATGTTAAAATAATATTTTTGAGCACAGCCTCTCCCTCAAAATAAGCATATTTTATGATTATGATTATTTTTGAGTGGCATAAGAAAATTAAGAGAAGTAGACAAGTCATTGTGTTTGCTCCAAACAGTCTAAGAGATACAAGTTTGGAAGAGAATTGCAAAGATCAAATTCCCTCAAATGTTTCTCATGAACAGCACTTTTAGGGGCAAATAGAAAACTGTCAAGGTGCAATTTCCATCTGAAAAATTGGTGAGAGCCTTGATTCAGATTGGGAAGACGAACCACATTTGGGATTCTAAGGGTGCATTTTCATCAAAATAAAAAGCGGTCAAATTAAGCCAATAATGATAGAAGGGACAAAGGCTCCTTATAAATGCCCTGGAGGATGCATCACTCCCTGATTTCCCATTCACAGAAAGCATGAGGCAATAGATATGGTTCCAATGTTACTTTCAGTCTGGCTGTATGTCCTGGTGCCAGATAGTGGAGTGTAAGGTTTTGAGTTCTCTATGAGGAAATTTCAGGAACTGATTTATAAATTGATCTATCTGAGAATAGTGTAAGGTTCTTTACAGAATCGGGATGCCAGATTATGAGCATATGAACTTGATGCACTTACAATTATTTTCCTGACATGAGCCATTAAAACATTGCAAGCTAGCAGTAAACAACATATATAAATGGAAATTCCTGTATTATATAATATGGACCTGCTTTACGCTGAGTCAGGACATCTGCTTGGACAATACCATCTGCTTGGACAGTAACAGATACAGTTCAGCCAAAATTTATCCCAAGACATTTTTCTGAGAAATTTTCTTTTTCTGTGCTCCTGTCTTTGAAAAAGTAGTCTAAATATTCTTCATCACGTATGTGCTATCCACTCATGGTCTGAGAACAAGACAATACCACACTTATGGTATCCATTTTAGTGGCGTCTGCCTCCCCCCCCCATTGCTTCAGAATAACACAAAGTTCAGGGAGCAGTCCACTCACCAACAGATAAATGAAACCTGAGGCAGGGGAATGTGCTACCACCACTGCTAATGGTGAGCCCTCCCAAAAAAACCACCCTCTTTTTCCGTCTTTTGAAAAGGCCAGTGAAAAGTTCCCTCTGACACACAATTTCTCTGCCCATGAACAGGATGGAGAATTTCAAGAGACCATATGCAATGAGTAACTCTCTCAGGACTCAGCCAGAGATCTCTCCTAGATCTGTAACCTCAGATCCTTGTGATTGAATGAGTGAAGGGATGAACCTGGAGCTTTTTACATGCAAACCACAAAAATGTGTCTTATCCCTCAAGGTTGAAATGGGATCACTGTCCCTGTTGTTCACAGTGCAATGTTAAGTCCAACATAGGAGAGCAAAATAGAGTTTCTCAGAATGCATCTGCTCTATACACACCAGTCATTAGGATGTGTAAGGTCATAACTCTGCATGATATAATATTTATGTAGGCCTAAATCCAGTTGCTAGTCCCGGATAGAGTAAACCCATTAATTCAATGGGATTTACATAATGGTTGACTGACTATTCAGCAATTTATTTGATACTGTAGTGGGAGCTAGCAATTGAATTTAAGCTCCAGCATTTAACTACAACGGGTTCCACAGAACCTCATTAACAGAATACAAGCAGCTCTGGATTTGTCAAAATGAAGTGGAGGTTGAACAAACATGCTTTCTAAAGGAACAAGGCCTTCAGACAGTTCTGCAGCAGCCTAAACACTTGACAGATCCAGGCAGCTTCAGAAGCTGCCAACACAACTGAGAGAGATGTCTGCCAAGAAGCCAGCTGCTGCTGGTGGAAAAAATATATCTTCCACAGTTTGGCACCTCAGTTGTGTGATTGCCATCCAAATGGCAGGGGATAGAGTGGCAGAATATGAGGTTAGCATTTAGCATGCACACACACACAGGGAGAGGGGAAGAGGAGAAGAGAGGGGGAGGGGAGAGGGGATGGGGGGGCCCAGCCCTTCTCTGCAGTCTTGAAAGTTAAAGGAAAAAGTTCAAGCATAATATTTGTGCTTAAAGATGCTCAGAAAAGAATTTTTTTTTTTACTGGAATCAAAAGAAAATCAAGCTATTATGAATAGCACTATGGAGCCATGATCTCTGTCCTGTATGTTCCCACTATGGGAGGAGCTGTTTTTTTTGCATGGAAGGCTCTGGTGATGGAAGTATCTGTGTGGATGATGTGGTTCAATCAATGGAATCAGTTAAGTTTCTTTGGCAAAGGGTCATAGCCAAATAGACATGGAGTCAACCAAGTACATCAGGGGACAAGGCACTGTTTTAGATCCCAAAACAGGATTGTCTCCCAAGGTCAGATGAAATCAGGGAAAGGTGCTCTGTTCTCAACCCACCCCCTTACTGGCATCATCATGCCTCACCATCTCCCTAACCCATTTCTACCTTCTCTGTGCCAAGGATTTGGCTGGTTTTGGGAGGAGTTCCTCAAAAAGTCAGTTGTGTCTCTGTGTGTTGTCTCAAATGGGAAAAAAAGAAATCCCTCTGTCATCTGAACAGCAATTACAGCAGAATTTCTGATATCATTCCTTTTGAGATGTCAAATGCCACAACACAAAAGAGAGTGTGTGAAATCCTGGTCTCATCTCCAGTCAGTGATTGGAGATAACAGGGGGATTCCCAGCATGCCTCTGGCTTTTCCCAATTGGGAAAGTGACTGGTAAGGAAGCAAATTTTCCTGCTATAGAAGGCAGGATTTGAGAAAAGAGCTGCTCCAAAACTCTTTCTGTGGGCTGGATGGGAACTTCAGCATGATGGTATAGGCTAGCTTCCTTTCCACACTACACTGTTATAGTGCTCTTATTTCACTTTCAACATCGTATGGAATCCCAGGGTTTTCAGTTTATGGAGGGGCCTTTAGAATTCTCAGCCAGACAGTTCTTTGGCCTCCGTAAACTACAAACCCCAGAGTTCCACAGGATGTTGGAAGTAGAATAATAGCACTATAACAGTGTACGGCAGAAATGGCTTAGATGTTTTGGATTACAATTCCTGTGGCCCCTATCTACTGTATGATTAGGACTGTAGTCCAAACTATCCTATTAGGATTGTGCAAGAAACACTTCAATTCCATGTGCAGACTGATTGAATGATTCAGATTCAGTCTTGATTGATTTCAGACAACTACCAAACTCCAAAAACAACAACGACGACAGCAACAACACACACATACAGCACCACCTGTCACCAGACTCTTACAAAGCTCTTTCAAAAACTTTATTTCTGCCAGAAGAAAACAAGAAAAAGAGGGGGGAAATCTGTTCCTGCCTTCCTCTGTGGTAGGAGAGTGTTAATGAGATTTTGGGAAGCTTGGGCTGTCAGTGATAAAGTCCTACTTCCTTCTTCCCCCTGCCCCCCTACAGTGTTTTCCTTCCACAGCCTTGTTTTGTAACATTTTATTCATATTGATTGCTTTTATTTTACTATTGGGTTTGCTGATTTAGTTCACAATGGGCTGGACCAATCCAGACCTGGAATTAGACCCAATCAGTCTGAATAGGCCTGCTTCGGGTTTGGATTTGGCCAAACTGGTTGCACAGCCTGATTGGACATCACCATTAGACACTCCTACATGCACTTCTATTGGACACTCCCTAAGCAGAGAGAGAGAAAGGGAGAGACAGAGAGCTGGCTTGAATTTTATGAGCCAAAATCAGTGTGTTTACTTCTTTAAAAGAAAATAAAGAAGGCAGGACATAAGTAGCACTCTATGGAACAAATACAAGGGGTTTGTAGAAACAAGCAATAAAGCATCTGAAAGAAGGAAATAAATGACTGAAAATTGTTTATACCAAAGTTCAAAGTCACTCTTGTTACCTTTCAGGAATCTGCCTATCTATGGACCAATCAAATCCTGTGGTTCAAATGATGCAAAGTAGGAGATATGTGCTGGTATTGTTGCCTAGCATAATGGTTACTCACAGCGGCATCCCAAATTCTACATGTGGAAGACTTAGGTTCTGTAAGTTATATAAGCAATGCATATGAAGCATGCGTTTGTTTTCCATGATTCTCTTTTACTAGTTACGTCAAAGGACAAAGAGCTATCCAGAGTGCTGAAGCCCTAGCCCCAGACATCTGAAATCCTCTTCAGTTACACTTACCCTGTCTTCCAAGGGTAAACTTTCTGTGTTAGGGCCAGAAACATGAATTGTTTGTGTTATTTTAAGACCAATATCAAATAATTCATGTGAACAGTGCAACTGCAGAAAATACAAAGTGTGGGATGTCCCACACCACTTGAGCACCAAGATGCCAAAAGTCTTGTGCTAAAAAACCTCCAAAATCTGCTTGAGCATCATTGTCAAAGTACAACACAATACTCTCCTTCACAGTTTGTGAGTAGCCATCTCTCAGTGACAGACCATATGCTTTGGAGGTGCAAAGACCCTCATCTGATTCTTGACAACTCTGGCAGAAAAAAACCAACCAACCAGCCAATCAAGGAATTGGTAGATGGGAATATATCTGCCTGAGACCATGGAGAACAGACAATCAGAATGATCAGCTCTGGTCCACAGTGATAACTGTGGCTGTCCAGATGCCATTGGATTGCATCTTGCACAAGTCCTCATCATTGGCTATGACAGCTTGGGTTGATGGACGCTGTAGGCCAAAGAATACTTGGATGGACAGAGTTGCCAACCCTGTTTTATATATTCATATCACCTTGTGATTTCCACCATATTGTACCTTGGGTTGCTATGGTGGAGGAGTCTTATCAGCTTTTTCCTAATATCGCCTCATCAGTTTGGCCCATATGAAACCATGCTATTATGAGGGAGAATGCACCCTTTGGAAACCAAATCAGAGAACTGTCTACTTTTCAGGTCTGTTCCATCTTTCCTCATCTGTTCAGTATGGTGTGGATGTATATTTAGAAAAAAAAAGATTTTAAAAATAAATTTTGCTTTTAAATAACTTCTTATGGCAACTTTTTCTGAGGCACTGCCTAATTTAGCATTAAATCACATACTCCCTGGCAGTGACCTAGTGGAAGGAATTTCCTGCACAGCTTGTTTCAAGTTTCATTCATACGTACTGTCTAAAATTAGATCCATTACTTTCATTCAGGTCCAAAAACTTCTTTGCCTAGTGTAATATTTTGTAGAGAGAGAAAAGCAGTTCTCCATGCTCAATCATCTTCAGTCTTCCCAGGTGTTTGCTGAGTGCTGTTAATTGACACCAGGCAATGCAGTAGATCCTGGCTTGAATCAGATGGCTCATAAATGGCCAAATATTTGGTGTTTTTTTTCTTCAAAAGGCCAGTCACATGCTCAAACAAGAAAGAAGTGCTCTCACTTTCACTGGGAAAAAATGTACCCAGAGATACAGATGTACCAATATGGTTTCAATTCTGCACAGAGAGACGGATCAACAGAAAAAGGAGGGCTTGAAAGGCTAGGACCCCACTTTGAACTGAACTGAGAATCACCTAGGCAGCCAGCAGTGTTCCCTTAAGATTGGAATTCTATATTTTGACCTATGTGCACCTGAGGAAAGTTGGCCTGTTGCTTTCCAAACCTTTCAAACCCAACTGAAAGTTCCAGACTGCCTTCAGTGGTAGCCCCACATAATAGCTGGTGCATCAGATGAGCTATGAGCTGAAATGCCAGGACTATTTGATTTGCAGGACGATGACATCACCTGCCCCCTCACTGAGGTTTTCCTAGTCTATGCTTCATGAGAGGCAGTGCTCCATCCCAACTCTTTCCACCATCCAAGCTATTTTCCTATCCCGGGGGCAACCAGGACTTCAGAAGAATCACCTGTTGAGATGATTCTGAGGTGATTAAGAAACAATTTAGAACCATCAGGAAGTCTTCTGGATCCATCACCCTCCTAGGGTAGACCATCTAAATGGGGGATGGGTAAAGCATGACCCTGGGGCTTCATGAGGCCCAACATGGATGATTTTGAGGCACTTGATACCTCCAGAACCCCCAGATTAAGCTTTTTTTGCATTCAACAAAAGAGGTTGAATTGCTGCTCTTGGAAAGCCTTTGCCTTTTAAATACATTGCAATATGTTGCAATACCCTTCTCGGTATTATTATTTTAAAAGAGTTGAGTACTATGTAACAACCCTCAGAAAGATCCAAGCAGTTGCCCTGTTTTACTGCTTCACACCCCATCCCAGTCAGACACCATCCAACGCTCTTGGCATTTAGAGAACTCCACTACGAAGAGTGGAAAAGCTAGCTCCTGTCAGTAATACTCATATGTGTCTTTAGTCAGCATGGCAATATACCCTGGACCCCATCATTTATCACAATATCACAGCTCTCAAAACCTTATTCAGATTTTCACCCTGTCTCTTCCTGCCCTAACTCTATTACATCTTTCCCCTATCTGAGTTCTATATCCCACTTTGACAGATAGAGATTATGCTGGTGTATGGTCCAAGCTACTGCACGACAGCCTCCTTCCTCAGTTAGCCAGGGTGGTGTCAAAGGTGGTGCTGGAATCCTCTCATCTCTTCACACTCTCAGACTTCAACATTCATTCCCTTTTGGGAATGGTTCATATAACCATGGGCCTGTCTCAGCTGGTGTCATTTAGCAGACCACACTCTGGAATTGTCCTTTGTGTTCGATGGGATGATGGTAATCTTGGTGTGGAGAAATTGACTGCAATTCCGTTGTCATGGATAAATGACTGCCTGGTGACATTCAGCCTCACTGTGACTCAGATTCTCTGTGGTAGTGCTGGCCAATTTAATTGGTCCAAAACAAGAAGCTGGCAGACCTGTCTGTTCTCAGAGATAGTCTTTCAAGGGGTAAAATCATATGCAGTCAGACCTCAATTTTCACAGGAGTAATGGAAGCAGGATTCCCATGAAGGTGTGAATATCACAAGACTCCCAAACATGAATGCTGCAAACTCCTTTCCTGGCCTGTACCTTCTGTTCCCACCTTGACACCACGTATTTCAAACTCCTCCTCATCCTATGAGGTCCTGTCCTCCTCATCCACTCCTCCTCCTCCATTCTCTCTCCTTTCCTGCTAACAGCCCAACCCCACACCTCCCTTCCTCACCTTGGCACCACAATATCTCCACTGGTCTTCAAGCCTTCACTCCCTCTGCCTCCTCCCACCACCCAGAGGTGGATGCTGTAGCAGTAGCTGCTGCTAAAATTGGCTTTAGCAGTCATAGGAGGTGGGGCAACTTGGAGCGAGGCAGAGGTGTCGTGGTACCAAGGTAGGAAAGGGAGGTACCAGCTACTGGTGGGAAAGGAGATGGAAAGGAGGGGGAGGAGTGGACAAGCCACCACACAGTCTAATACCTTGTCCAAGAAGGGGATGTTGAGACTGGTCTATAACTAACTATCCAGTATAGTAGGATCCAGGGAAGTTTTTTTTCCCCCAGAAGAATCTTGTGACAGCCTCCTTCAAGCATGTTGGGACCCTGACTTGCTATAAAAAAGTCATTGATCACTAACCTTAGTCACTCAGTCCCCTTACGGCCTATTTGGTAAGCTAGGAAGGGCAAGGTTCTAGTACATATGTGTGGCTCTTGCTTCTTCAAAGATCCTGCCCACATTCTTGGGCTGCACAAATTGCAATTTATCCATCAATGCTGGACAAGCAAGGGCCAAGGTTACATCCACTGGACCGGTATCAATTCCAGCATCCAAGGCAGAATGAATCAGAGCAATTTTATTTGTGAAGTTGTAGTAAAATTCTTCACAGCAGGCCATTGATTGGATTAAATTTTCCTTTGGGTAAAATGATAGTAATTCTCTAACTGCTCAAAACAGCTCTGCCAGATGGTTCTCTGATGATACTGTGGTACCTGCCAGAAAATACTTTTTTGTTACCTTTACTGCCCCTCCATAGGCCTTCAGGTAGTCTTTAACCTGTTTTCAACTGGACTCGCTCTAAGTTTTCTGCTGGTGTCGTTCTAGTCTCTTTCTCACTTGTTTCATTGCTGCCAGAACCTTAGAAAATCAGGTGACTGATTGAGCTCCGTTCCATGAGAGAAGACACTTAAAAGCAATCATGTCCACTGCCTTGGTCATTTACCCATTCCAGAGATCAACCAGGGCTTCAACAGGATTTCAGGAAACTCCCCAAGAGCCATCAGGAATCCATCTCAGTCCCTAAGCCTCTTGGGATAGGTCACCTTAATGCTGCAGATGTTCTGACTCCCAGCAAGTCTAAACCTGATCACGAAGTGATCTGCCCATGACAACGGTACAGTAGAAACCTTTTCAATTCCCAAATTACCATCGTCCTCTCCATACAGAAAACAAGGTCTAGAGTGTGCCCAGCAGAATGAATGGGGCCCAATACCCATTTGGGACAGGCTTATGGTTGTCATGGCAGACATGAAGTCCTGAGCCACTCTTAACAGGATAGCCACAGCATGGATGTTGAAGTCTCTAGCATTACAAGTCATAGGGATTCCAGTGCCACCTGAGACCACACTCTCTAGTTCAGAAAGGGAGACTGTTGAGCAGTGAGGCACACCAACATAATCCCTAATCTGTCCTGGCCACCTGCCCTCAAATAAACCCACTCAAACATTGCAGACTGAGGGAGAGGGCACCTAGTCAGGGGGATAGCCTGACAGACCACTGCAACTCTACCTCCTCATTTCCCAGGTCTTGCCTGAGGCTGCACAGAGAATACAGGTGGGCAAAACTGAGAAAAGTTAGCCCCTATCCAACCAGGTCTCTGTAATACATGTCAGGAGGGCATGCTCATCCAGGATCAAGTCCTGAATGGCAGCTGTTTTACCAATCAGCAACATGATGATGAGTAGCAGCATTTTCAACCTGGGGGACTGCTGCTATGGCTATTCAGATTATTTGGAACGGGAAATAGTTTGGGGATTACAGACACCCTATTGTGATCTCTGCCCCCAGGAGAATAAAATTGATTCCCATTTCTGTGTCTCCCTCTACGCTGTATAACTTAGATAGCAGCTCCCTGAGCACCATTACCTCCCTCCTTTTGCTGGCAACACGTCTCACCACAGCAGGGGAAGAGCACTAAGCAGGCCCAATCTGCTCAGCTTCCAAAATCAGAGGTTACCAGGGGTGTTCAGGGTGGTATGTTGATATTGTGCTGTGGGTCAATAATATTTTTGGATCGGCCATAATTTTTTTTCTTAACAAAAACCTCCATCTGAGTATTGACTGAAACCACAGAGTTGGGGAGGAGAGGGTTTTTATGCTTTCCCTTTGTGTCATATTACTACTGGAAACACTTCCCCTCCGCAAGCTGCTATTTCTCCTAAGACTGAACCAAAAGAGAAAGAAGAACTCTGGGGCAAATAGCAGCTTTGATGGGGTGATTTTTCAGCAGCAAGAAAGAAAGAAGATGAGAGGGATGAAGCCCACTGATCTGACCCTGATCTGGATCAGGGCACCCTTGTGGCTGTTATTTGGGAATGAAGAGAAAGACATGGCCAGTCTGGGCACATTTTTTGAACCCTAAGGCAACTCATCCCTGAGGTTGGTGAAGAAACCAGAGGAAACCTGAGGGGGCCCTTTTGCTGTCATCTGCTGCCACCTACAGGCTTCTGAAGACATAATGAGCCAGGAAGTAGCAACCGAACAACTGCTAGGCAATGCAATCTACACTCAAAGACACAGCTGTAAAGGGTAACAACTAGGCACAAGCTTTCTTTGAGCTCAGAGATTCGCCAACATAGCACTCTGCTGGTAAATATGCTCTATTGGTGAAGATGGGCTGGCAAAAAAACCAAAAAAAAAAAAAAGGGTGGATGGGTGGAGAAGGGATGGGATGTAGAAAGGGAAAGGCTGAGTTGTGCCAGATCCAATTTTTTTGCAAAACAGGGACACAGCCACAATGCTGGCACACAGTTAGTCCAGTGGCCCTTTCACACTACATAATTATACCACTATGATTCCACTTTTAACTCCTTTGGCTTCATCCTTTGGAGTCCTGGGGTTTGTAGTTTGCCCAGAGGCACCAGAGGAGCTCTCTGGCTGAGGATGCTAAAAGTCCCTCCCTAAATTGCCAGTAAGGGCCTAAATATCCTAAAGGCACCAGATCCTGTCTGCTCGTAGAAGTTAAACAGGCTCAGCCTTGATAAGAATGTGGATGGGAGACCACCAACAAATACTAGGTACTGAAGGCTATATTTCAGAGGAAGGAACTGGGAAAACCACCTCTGAGTATTCCCTGCCTAAGAAAACCCTATGAGATTCATGGGATCACCTTAATTTGACAAGTGATTTGAAAGTGCAAACACAGACAAATTGTCAGTACCAAGATTCTATAGCATGGAACCATGGCAGTCAAAGTGGAATCTCAGTGGGCAAGAGTAGTGCAAAGTACTTTCCAGAATCTCACTACTGAAAGTGATTTGGATTCAGCATAGCTGTGCCTGGCCCAATATCAGTTCAGCTGGTCCTTGGCCATTTTGCCAGTTATTTTCTAAACCTCCACTTTATGGATTGGCAGATCTGTCACTTTTACTTTTTTCTTGCAATTTTAAAAATAAATTTCAACATATTTCTTTCCCAAATATGATGAAATTTGAAATTTTTGGTAACATATTTATTACATCAGTCAGTATTGGCAGCTCATTCAGAATCCAATATAGGATGTTTTATATTAACTTTGTACATTAAATCAATTTAGCCAGTCAAACAGATGGTGCATGAATGTGAATGAATCAACAATTTTGATTCCAAAATTCAATTGCCCAATTTTATGAGGTAATTTCACAACCCAATAAAAATTCCTCTGGGTAGAAAGTAGAGAAACAACTTTCTAAATTTGTTTTTCCTGATTAGGAATAATTTGCAGCAACAACCATAAACCACAAATTTTAAAAAATTGCTTTCCAAGAACTTTCCAAATGGGTAATCTTGCTGGCTTGAATCCAATTGCTAATCCTAACTAGAACAGATCTATAGAATCAGTGGGATATACCTACATGCTAACTCACCATTCAAAAATTGATTCTAGAGATCTACTCTAACCAGTAAGAAGGAGACCATAGTTGAGCGGGTTTAAAAACTGCCAGGAATACTATGGCAAACTGAAGTCTAAAAAATTTATTACAGCAGAAGTCCATGAAAGCTCATGCTATAATAAATGTCTTATTAAAGACTTTTTTAAAAAAATGACTTTAAAAAAAACTTCCAAAGGACTTTAAAAAAAATGGATACTGCAAATCCTGGAGAGGTAACAAACAAGTAAATAGCATTTTGGTTTTATTGGAGGTGCTTCCGATTGCTTCCTATAGCTTACCTGAGTTTGAAACCTGTGTTATTTGTTAGTATAAGTGTCTAGCTAGCAACCATGAAATGGACAGCTTCAGCTTAGATGATGGTGGGATGTATTTGCTTCACAACTACAGATCCCTCTTTTATTTTCCTAAAGGGTATTAGATGGATCTCTAGGGAATCTAGGGTAACTCCTAAACTTCATCTCCTCCCCTGCTTGCCTGGCCATGTCACCACATGTCTAGATAAATTTGGGTGCCACGAGCACATTCCTCAGCTCCATCAAGACCAGGAGAGCTTTGGGTGTCACTCTGTCCTCATGCTATTCAGTTCACAGGCAGCTTCACCCTGCGATCCAGCCAGAGCATAGAAAGTTATTTTCTAAAAGTAATTAATTGCTAACTACTAAAAGTAGTTATATTACTGTTGTGGTTATATTTTTCAATAATTCCTTGTAAGTCTCTAAAGAAGTTATCTGTTATTACTTGCAAGGCCCTTTCCACACGCGGAGGAAAAAACGGGCGAAAACACGCTAGGACAGACCTTACCTGCATCCGGGTAAGTCCGTCGCCGCATGGAGCAGCACGTTTTCGTTGCTCCACATTCGTCGGCATCCTGCAGCATCCTGCAGCGTCCAAAATGGCAGCTGCCGGCTGGCAGAGGCTCTCCACCAACCGGAGAAGCTCGCCAGCCAGAAACCTGCCCCCGGCAGATCTGCGGGCACACCCTTGCGCGTGTCTGCAAATCTACACTGGGTGCTGTGACACGGCTGCACGTGGCTGCGTGCCCCGTGCCTTTTAAAAACCACATGAAAAGTAGTTTTTAAAAAGCACGCGGCACCGCTACTTCCGGTTGCCCTAGCGCGGATTGGGGTGTGGAATTACACTAAAATAATCCGCCCCAATCTATTTACGGTGTAGACGACCTCCGTCAGAGGTCACGCTACACCGTTTTAATACCCCCGTGTGGAAAGGGCCTTGGAAGAGAATGTATGGGCAATATAGTCCATTAACCTGTGATACAAGACACTTTCTACAGTCACCTCAGCGCCTATACTACAGTGTGAGGCAAAGGCAAAGCCAGCACTTGAACTATGTGTTGTTTCTCCATCATCATTTAGTGAGACCATGTGCCCATAACGTAAAGATAACATAAAGATTGGAGCTATATCACAAAAGGAATAAAGTTATCCTTCCTTACACAGCTATACCTCAGTTAGAAAAGCCTCTGACAAAGAAGTCCCTTTTTACAAAGTGTTTTTATACCCTCCAGCCCTGCTCTTCTTCCTTGTCCTCTGTCTACCTGGCAGTGATGTAGATTTGAATCAACTGATTCAGACTCAAGTCAGACTTAAGTCACTTCAGTGACTCGATTTGGACTCAACTGAGCAATAAATGATGCACTGACTCAACTTAAGACTTGTATATTTTGAGTGACTGGCTTGTTGCCCTTAGTTCAGTAATACAACACGTTCATCCAGAAACTTTATGACTTTGAACAATGCTTCCATCTCTTTTTGCCTACTGGTCACATGGCAATCTGTCTGAAGCACAAAGTGTGGGTGCATTTCTCAGAGAGGAACCACAAATGGGTTAGGCAATGGGCTTGAGGCAGACTTGAGGTCTGCCCAGTAGCCTGTTCCTGCTGCACATTGGAGGAACCTTCTAAAATGTTTCCTAAGAGCAAATGACAAGACTCACCCCCAGAGTGCAGGGTGCATTTCTCAGAGGGGAACAGCAAATGCATTAGGCAACAGGCTTGAGGAAGAAGGATCCTTCCTTCTAAAGCTTTTGAAGCTTCAGTGATGGGGAGTAAGAAGGATCCTATTCCCCACTTCAGAAGTTGCAGACTCTTTTATGCCCATTGACACAAAAGCCTCCAGCTTCAGGAAAGGCGGGGGTAAGAAGAATACTTTTCCTCAGCTGCAGATGGCAAAATCACAAATGTGAAAGGCCAACTCTGCTCATATTGTTAAAACAGCAAAGGACAAGAGGGATCCTCTAACTTCTGCCAGAGTTTACTGCATACCTTGCAGCTGTTGGCAGGTCTACATAGGGACTACAAAATGCAGCGTCCAAACATGAATCAAGGAACACGAAAGACACTGCAGACTGATCCATTCAGAAAAATCAGTGGTAGCAGAACATGTTATAAACCAACCCGGACACAGAATGCTTCTTGAAAGCACAGAAATTCTGAATCATTCTGACAACCACCATGTCAGACTACACAGACAGGCCATTGAAATCCATAAACACATGGACAATTTCAACAGGAAAGAAGAAACCTGGAAAGTAAACAAAATTTGGCTACTAGTACTGAAGAACACTAAAATCAAGACTCAAAAACATGCCAATGAACACCACCCAGACTCTGGAGGTCCCTCTGCAGGGAACAATACGATGGGTCGCCAATGTACTTAACTCATTGTTATGCATATCTCCTGATTAACAATACAACCCTGGGTGTCAGGTAGCCCTCCATATTTTAGTTATGGGACATATAGAAGGAATTAAATAGCAGCTTGCTTGTAACAAGGTATGAGAACCAAAGACCATTAGATAAACAAAGCTAGGAATGTAGTGATAGGCGCTGCCAGGCTAAACCAGAACTTCAAGGTCTCTTGCGGGTGGGATGAGAAACTCTTTGCCTTTTATGTTTTGAATTTTGCTAATTACCTCCAGTTCACCCACTGAAGTCCTGTACTATGTATCATGCTCCTAATAAATAGTGTTTATGCACTGTTATATTTGTGTGTGTGAATTCAGTTCCTGACACTGGGGGACATCCCATTTAACAATAGGCCAAATGTAACACGTGCAAATTGCTCCCTCCCACCCCAGGGGACTACACAAATATATATACTCTGTCTCACTTCCATGCCACCATATCCTTTGAAGATGCCAGCCACAGATGCAAGCAAAACACCAGGGGAAAATACTAATAGAACATGGCTCAAAACCTGGAAAACCCACAACAACCTATGTTAAAACTGACTTTATTTGATTTTGTCCAGAAATTCTGGAATATAGGCTGGGGTTGAAAGTTGGCTCCCTGACTTGAGACTTGACTTGAAAGTACCTTCAAGGACTTGAGACTTGAAGGTAGAGACTTGAGACTTGACTTGAGACTTGGAGTAAAAGACTTAAATACAGCACTGGTACCTGGCACTTTTAAAAGCAGCATTGGCATTGGAAGGATAATAAAGGAAAGCTGGAGAAATACAGACTTTCTGTATCAGTTTGTAAGAGTCTGTCTGCAGTAACTAATGAAATACATGAGCTGAGAAGAATGGGATTCTGGTCTAGCAAATCTTACTGTTGCTGTGTGTGCCTGGCTGCAATAGCTGCTTCTTCCTGAATAAACAGCTGCTTCCTCCTGAATCCTTTACTGAATATGTATGAACAGCAAAACAGAGAGAAAAGGCAGAAGTAGATAAGCTGTCTCACCAGTTGCTCCCAGTACATTAAAGAATCATAGATCTGTAAATATGGCTCCAAAGTGGAAACTGTAAATGAAGTGGAGGCTGGTGAAATTTTAAAAATCATGCTTAGATGCATTTGGAAGGAATTTTCAGGTGGTCTCCAAGAGGTTCAAAATGTTTTTGTTTACTTCTGCAAGGACTGAGTCTAGTTGTTTCTTTTTACCTGACCATATTGTTAGTTTGAATGAAAACTTTGCACAAACACATTAAATTGTTCTCCTTTTTGTGGCATAGGAACCTATCCCTATTCTTTCCATATTACTTCTGCCTCTGGTACCAAATTTTCTGTTAAAGAAGTATTGCTCAGGAACATATCTACTTCATAATTGCACCTGTCTTACAAACTAACGTCACCTAGTTATATATTTTTTTTAATTGGGGGAAAGGAACTCATTACATCTAACTAGTTATTGCTAAGTAATTTCAAGTTCTGAGTTGATTTCCAAGTTCTGAGTAAGTAGTTAATTCCAAATTGTGGGTTTCTTGAGCTAAGGCATTCTCCAGGAAGAGAAACCAACATGAATCTATTACTACTGTTACCAAAATTGACACCACCAATTTTTCATGGCAAACTGGATTCTTTGAGCATATTTTCCTGGGGAAGAAGAACATTTTTCACTACAGGGGTTCCTTTTCCCCACACGCTTGCTAACATTCTGAGATCTCTGGCTCTAAAAGGGTTTGACAGCTTGGAGATTAAAAGGTTATAGCGACAGAGTTCTGTACTCAAGCCAAATTCAACTTACTTTTAAGTGAATAATACTACCTGCAGAGGGAAAGACTGCTTCTTGCCTCCTATCCAGTGACTGATTTCTTTCTCCTGCAGGCCTGGTTGTTTACTAGCTATAGCAATACGTATAGGAATACTTTTGTTATTATAAAATGCTAGTAAATCATAGAGTTTTAAAGGCTTCATTTCAAGCATGACATCCCATTATACTTTGCATCTTTTCTAACTCCCTTCATGTAAAACTCATCTAAGGAATGAATATTTAAATAAACTTGAAGTGTACAACTGGGTTTTGGGTGTGCAGATCAGTTTTGATGCTCACAAGACAATGCATCTTCAGGACATATTTAACAATGTTTTTGTGTGCTCAGATATGTTACTTTTTCAGAGTTCATCTTCAAAAATTTCCCAGTCAGCATAGCTACTGGCCATGATTGTTGGGAGTTTATGGAAATGTATGTATTATTCATTTATTTATTTTAGAAAACCCACATTTCTAAGCTTACTTTGACATCTTTTTTGGTGCACCTGAAAATGGGATTCATGATGGTACTCGAACTTGAAATATAGAATTGGGCCCTGAGCATGCCTTGTACTATCTATTTCAATCTCATTTTTCAAGGGGATGCAACCTTATGTTTATCTACTTTGTTCTCTTCTGCCACCATTTAAATCAGTTGCTGGGGTCATGACTGAGCTTGCAGTTGAAACTCAGATAGGTATGACATGTTAAACTGCTTTATACAAAATCTGACAATTGGTCCCTGTAGCCCAGTACAGCTCCTCCAACTTCCAACACACTTGTTCAACAGTGCAACTTTCCATATTTTCTCTGGTTTCTCAGGACCTTCTGCACTCAAATGATGTGCTGAATAGAAGAGACATAGCTGCTTTAGTGACTTCAATGTGTGCCCCAAAGTACATGGGTTCCAATTGGTATTTTAACTTGAACTGAAGAATTGTGTTCTGAACATGCACGCTTGCTTTCATTCAGATATCTGTAGGGTTTTTTCAAGAGATTTGTTATGTTACAAAGGAGCACAAAGCTAGAGGATCTCAAACAAGTGGCTAGACTTTAGTTATCAACCGGGACCAGTTTCTCCACTCTAAAAGACTTGGTGTTGAATTGAGAAGGAAAAGTCCCAGTTATTTACCTAATACAATTTTCATGTAATATTTTATGTACATGGAGTAGCTCATGAAGGGATAATTTCATGTTGATTTCACCTATATGTTGAGTTGAAAGAATACCATTAATTTGTTAATGACTGCTGAAGGCTTTTCTCTGCCAATCTCTTGGTAGTTTGGGTAGGTTTGGGTTCTACAATATGCATTCTAAAATGATGCATTCTGGTTCTCCAGAGGCTACTACAGTCTGAGAATATTTTAGAAGTGCTGTTAGAAGGCTATTAGAAGCAGATTTTTAATTCCCTGCTCCTTAAATATTTAAGTGAACTGATGATATATTTCTAAACATTGCTATTCTCTTCATGTTTTTGTGATAGGCAAAGTCAAAGCAGAAATCACTTGCCTGAGGAGGTGGGATGGCGCCATCAGTCATCTGCTTCCTGAGTGATAGGGGAACAGACCCCCCCCATCAATCACAGTGGCTGTAAGTGCGGTTTAGGAGACTTTCACAGTCCTTATATACTCCTGAGTTAAGGAATATGTAGGGATCATGAATGCGCAACTTTAGGGTGCTTATTCAGCTTTCTCTCTCTCTCTCTCTCTCTTTTCTCTCTCCTTCTTTTCTTTTCTTTTTCTTTTCTTTTTTTTTCTTTCTGCTCCTGGCTTCAAGAAACTATTAAATGGTTCCAGAACATTCATATGACCTGAATGATGTAGCTCACATGGAATGTGAAAAATCAGAATGGGTGAACAAATGTATGTTAACTAGGAGGGAAGAGCCACCATATAAAATATAACTCTCTGAGAAATTCAGATGATTTATTGGAGAGTCAGCTCAAACTGAACTTCAGCTGCAGCTAGATAGGTGTTAGTGATTAAATAACTATAGCTGCTACACCATGAGCTTATCCTATTTCACTGTTATGAGTTCAGCTATTGCCTCTTTGTAAAAGTCTTCCAAATCTGTCTCTGACCTTCCTTCATCTGTCCGGTCTCATTATTTCTACCTGTCTTCCCAACAGTGCACTTGGATTTCTGCCAGTATGTTCAAAACAGCTTAATACACACAAGTGTGAGTGAGAGCCAGGGTGGTGTAGCAGTTAGAGTGCTCGATTGGAACTTGGGATGTTAGAGACCCCCACTAAGACATGAAACTCTCCAGGTGGCCTTGGGTTGCTTGTTCTGTCTCTCAGCCTGACTACATCTTACAGAGCCATTGTGAGCCTAAAGTAGAGAAGAGAAGAAACTTACAGAGTCCTATCCACTCACTTGAAAGAAGGGTATGAAGTTGACCAATACAAACAGAATAATTGTTTCTAAATTTCTCATCTACATTCCCTATAGTGGTGGGGGTGGAGAACGCTCTTGTGTCATCCCAGACGTTTCTACTTGTCTTCTTTTGACATCCCAGACAATTTGTCTACGGTCTCCAAAGTATTACTAAGGCTTTGTGAACTGTATCAGACATCTAGGTTTAGATTTAATTCATTCCAAGGAGTCATACTTCATTTGAAACAGAAGGGTAAACGCTGGCCATTTCCACACTGCACTGTTGTAGTGTTCTTATTCCACTTTCAACCTCCTATGGAATCCTGGGGTTTGCCATTTAGGGGAGGGGCCTTCAGAATCCTCAGCCAGAGAGCTCTTTGGCCTCAGGAAACTACAAACCCCAGAATTCCAGAGCACGTTGAAAGTGGAATAATAGCACTACAACAGTGTAGGGCAGAAATGATTACTTGAAACCACTTGCTTAGATCACAAAAGGTAATATTAGTTGCCTGACATTAGGAACCACTTTTAACTGCTAGTGATATATTTTAATCAGTGCTCCTGAATTTATGAAACCAAAATCATGTATTTGTTTGACCTGTCATCTGTTATTGCAATAGGAAATGAATAAAAAAATTAATTAACATTAAAGATGGCCTTCCTTCCTTCCTTCCAACTGCGGGCAATAGCTGGTATTTGTTAGAGCATACTTGCTTTGTTATCAGAAACATCATGTTTAAGCAGATTTTGGAGATACACGTATTTATTAATAGCATGTGGATTAAATGACCAAATTAGTCAAGAAAAGGAAGATCGTTAACCAACTAGTGCTGACTCACGAGAACTGACTTGTCTCACGAGGTACAAGCTAATGTAGCTTTCAAAGACCCAATGCAGGAAGTTTTAAAAAAATAATCTATATAACTGCTGGCAATAGCATTGAGGAAACATTGGGAAGAAGCCCACATCAGGAACTCAGAGCTGAAAGTGAGTTCTCCACAGGAGGGCTGGAGGAGCAGAGATGACCCTCATCCAGTTCTGCTGACCAGATTAGTTCTGTGAGGAGAGCAGCCTCATTGGATCCTTGGCAATATCAAGGGTTTTCGTTGGTATAAGCCACAGTCCTTTGTTTTCATGTCCCACTTTACTTACTCCCTCTCTGTGAGCTAAAGAGGACCAGACATTGTTTTCTTTGAGAAGAGTTGTTCTAGCCCCTTGATTATTTTGGTGGCCCTTTTCTGCATTTTTATCAGCTCTACATTATCTTCTTCAAGTGCAGTGAGCATGCTGTTACCATGCTGCTGGCCAGTGGCGGAGCTTGGAGCATGTGGAGGAGGTGGGGGGGCAGGGATATGGCACGAAGGGCATGGCCACTGTGTGCAGGGGCATGGCTATGGTGCACCAGAGTGTGGCTGTGGGCCAGGACACCCCAAAAACATTGCCACCTGGGGCGAATTGCCCCCCCGCCCCATGTTCTTATGTGACTGCTGTTGTCACAACATCCTTGCCAGGCCTTATGTGTGTGTATGTTTATGTAAGTACTCCGTGGAACTACTGCAACCTGTCTGACCCAAAACCAAAGGCAAAATGGTCTTTCCAACCAATCACAGAGCCAATGCCTTGGAACGAAATGAAGACTGTGACTCCATCAGCCACTACCACCAGGAATGTAAGGAACACTGATTAAATTAAAGCAGGCACATACCCTCCAACACTTCATGAATGAAAACCAGGACATGTGTGGTCACAAGCAACATCTAAGTATGGTCAAGATCAGAAAATATATTAATGAGGAAGATCACACAAAGGAAGAAAGGTTGCAGCAATTTGCTTTCTCTGAGTCTACAGGGAAGGGCAAGATTCCACCCCTCCTTTCCTCTCTCCTCACTGAGTGCAGTAGAAACTACTTTTGTAGTTTGAATTCAGTTTGTACCAACTGAAGTAAGCTGAAGAGAAAGTGGGAGGAGGAGAGAGAAACTGGGACATTTAAAGGGCAGTCAAAAAAAGTGGGATGAAAGAGAACAAACTGGGACTATATGTGCCAAATCAGAACAGTTTGAGGGTATGGCTTGTGGTGGTGGTGGTGTGCCTTCAAGCCATTTTTTTAAATTTTAAATTGCAATAATCAGATATCGTGAGAACAGAGAACAAAATACAGGGGAAACAATAAACAATGAATTGTCAAGAACACAAACCTAATCTATTATTCTTATAAGCAGGTATCCTGACTGCTTGGAAAAGCATTCAACTAAGGTTCTGAATGGGAAGTTGGAGGTTTTTGATGGTGTTGCATTGTGTTATTAATGTAATCAATAGAGGGAAGCCATTTTTCTTCAAAAGAGTCTTATGTGATGTATCCTTTTATTATCTTCTCATTGTGTGCAAGCTTCTCCATTAGTCATATGTCCCAGATCCTTTCCCACCATCTTTCAATGGAGAAATCACCAGTCTTTGAATTGGAAGCAATTTCTAATCTTGTATTTATGAGAAAAAAAGTTAATGAAGATCTTGTAATTCAACTGCAAATAACGTGAATCGTGTATTGAAAACAATTGATGTGCTGGACAAGGATCAATCGTTTGCTTTGTAACAGGACTGATGGTTTTCAAAACTTCAGACCAGAATTGGGCCACCATAGGACAGGATAACCACATATGGAGGTTGGTGCTCTTGGAGTTACAGCTTCTCCAACAGTTAGGAGATATGGTTTTGGTGATATAAACCAATTGAACAGGGTTAAAGTATTACCTGTGAATCAAACTGAGGATTCGTTTTTTAGTCAGATGAAATACGTATGGAGATGATGTTCAAATTTTCAGACAATTCATATCAGAAATTGGAGCTCTAGAGTCAGACTGCCAACCTGGTTTACCATTAAGATCCCAGCCATATGTCTAATTAGTTAACAATTTACTAAGTCATGATGTCAACCCTTGCAGAGACACATCTTTTACAATACATATATTTCCAAAAAAAGGTCAGCGTGTGTGGAAATTCCCTTACAAAGATTAGTCTTGCAGTGAAGGAATTTCTGACTTATGGTGTCCCTAAGGTGAATGTATCACTTACAGCTTAAAATGGTAAAGAGGGAGAAATGAGAAATTAAGCAGCCCCTTTGAGATGAATTCATTTATTTTAGCATGAGTTTTTGTGAATTTTTTCACACATAAAAAAACATTTTTTTTAAGATGCACTGTTGCTGGACATTTTACATCTAGCCAAAAGCTATATTGACATAAAGATCAGATGAGTGATTATCAAGCCACGTCCCCTGTAATGTCTCTCTTGTGTTGGTGCTGGTCTGAGATGTTGTTGTTGTGTGTCTTCAAGTCATTTCTGGCATGCAGCTGTGCTAACTCCTCTGTTTTAGAAGTTGTGCCTAATCCAAAAGATACTTTCTCCACTCTAAGCCCCTCAATAGCCTTCATACCACACGAGTAAGTAATTGTGAGGAAAAGGACCGTCTTCTTTCCCTGTCAAAGCCATTCTGAGGAAGGGATATGTCTGCCCAACCCGCGAAATGAAGAGACCACACACAGGACTTGGGTTGAACTAGGGCAATTTATTAATATGCCTAATTAACATAAAAAGGGAATTGAACTTGAACTTGGACTTGAACTTGAACTTCTGACCTGAGAAAAAGGGGGGGGTCCAGCATGTGCAGACTAGGGCAAGAGTCAGCTCCCGACCATCTTCCCTAGCCCGTTGAGCAAGATACCGGGCCCCAAAGCCAACCGCTGAACGTGGATTAAGACTTTGGCTGGCCCTTGTCTGGAAGGAGAGCCCCAAACGACCACCCCTCTGGTGCACGACGATGAGGGTGAGTCCAGGGCCCTCCTCAAGGATAGCATTTATCCTACACCAAAGGGTGCCATAGGTACTCGCCGCAGCCTTAGGACCCCCCCCCATACCAGTCTGGGTGACAGCAACTGTGGCTGTGGAAACCTATTTATGACCAAATTAAGACACCACCCTGTGAAGCCAATTACCCAGCCCTTGGTGCAGTGTAGGGTAGGCGAACCCCCCCCCCAAACAGGGGGAAAAAATTCCTACCCGGCCCCGAAGCAACCAGTTAATCTTACACTGAAACCATAGGGAGGGAGGGTGGGTCGCCGGAAATAAAAGAGGCTGAGGGGGAGGCGGGGCGGCCATAAAAAGTGCCTGCAAACCCTGCCTCCCCCCATCGCCCGGATGTTCTGTTCTCTTCATGCGAGAGGACGGCAAAGGCCGTCCCCCACCACCACCCGTGATCACGTGGGGGCGGTGGGAGACGAATTCTGGGGAAGGGATATGTCTGCTGTTTCTTTCAGAAACTCCCTGATTCCTGCTTTTGAATGTCTCCTTCTGAGACACTGCTGAAATTATTAGCTAGGCCTTGCCTACAGTGACTTCCATTCCAATAGAAATCCCACAGTCTGGGAATTTAAGGCTCACCTGAACCACCCTCTTAGAACTATTCCTCTCCACCACCATCATGACTTTAGACAGGTTAGTTTGTCCTCTTCTTTGCACTGTTCCAGCTTGAAATGCAATGTCTTCCTCAGTTAACACTTTAATGGCACTCATGAGAGGCAACCTCTGTCAACCCTAAAATCTATTTTTCATGGAGCAGGACATACATAACTTAAAGGGACCAGGTCCCCTCTGATCTTGAAAGCTAAGCAGAGTCAGTTAGGTTAGTATTTAGGTGGGAGACCACCAACAAATACCAGGTCCTGTAGGTGTATTTCAGAGGAAGGAACTAGCAAAAACCCTCTCTGATTACTCCTTGCTTAAGAAAACCCTATTCAATTCATGAGGCGCTGTAAGTCAAGAAGTGATGTGAAGGCACATGCACACACATTTTTGCTGTGCATTGGCAGCTCCCTCTGTTTATCCCCTCTTCCCCTAATGTATGTGTGTGCACCTCAGGGCAAATCCTTATTACCCTCCCCGCAAACACACTTTCAAACCTTTCTTGATTTATTTCTCCTTCTGTTAAGCACCCTCTAAATGCCACACTGCTTAATCTCAACCTCCAGTAATTTGAATCTAGTATTCTATACCACCCCAGTGGCAGTCTGGATCTTGAAATTTTCTGAGTTTACTTATTTGAGTTAATATGTGCCTATTCAGGAGGAACTGTGCCCCATTAGCCTATTACCTGTGTTATACATTTCCTGTTTGTCATTTATGAAGCTCCATCATAAAATCAGCTATCTCGCAATGCAGTCATTGTATGTACTTTTTATTCTTGTATGTCCAATACATTTCTTATTTATGGATTCCAAACTGTGGCCATTTCCTCACTACAATGCTCTTATTCAATTTTCAACATCCCATGGAATCCTGGGGTTTGCAGTTTAGGAGGGGCATTTAGAATTCTCAGCCAGAGAGATCTTTGGCCTCAGCAAACTACAAAATGTTAAAATTCCACAGAATGTTGAAAATGGAATAAGCTCTGATAGGATACCTGGTAGCACTACACAATAAATTTGTATAAAGACAAGAATACTAGTAATTTTATTTTACTATCCTGTTCCTAATGATCTCCAACCAATCATCTGTCCTTTTTCACAACAGGGGATTAACTTCCTTTTTGGAGGTGGTAGAGTATCAGAGTGTTTGACTTTCATTGTTAGATTTTTTTTTTAAACAAAGCTTTTCTTTACTTGCCTACTCCTCAAAAATAACTAAATGATTACTTTTCAACAACTTAACCCCCCCCTGAATACAACAACATGAGACAGAGTCTGACCAGCGGCTGTGCAAGAATTCCTTCTCCACCATTTAGTGAAGGTGCAGCCCTGCA
The DNA here is from genome assembly GCA_948474755.1 of Ctenosaura bakeri. Lineage (NCBI taxonomy): Eukaryota > Metazoa > Chordata > Lepidosauria > Squamata > Iguanidae > Ctenosaura > Ctenosaura bakeri. Next base: position 71,755 of record CAOLHI010004075.1, read on the forward strand.
ACTATAACAGTAGCTTTTAAAATTCCTTTTACACTACAAAAATGAGGTTATTCCTTGTTATTTTGCAATCATAATGTATCTTAGTTGTCCCTTCATTGCTGTGGAAAGGAATGAGTAAATAACTCTTTATTTCTAACTGATTATTTCCACATTCTGAACCAAACAATATGAGAATGAACAATTTATAACAGTATCCACTGGTGGATTTCATGTTCCCATGCTGTGGGTCTGTGTATCTCTCTGTGTGCATGTCCCATTAAGTCGACTGTCAACTTATGGCAACCCCATGAATTTCATAGGGTTTTCTTAGGCAGGGAATACTCAGAGGTGGTTTTGCCAGTTCCTTCCTCTGCTGTGGGGGAAAAACATAATTTGGAGTGTATGTGGTGAGAGAGAGAGAGAGAAAGTTGTTATAAACTATTCAAGTATACCAGCTATTTCAGTAACCAAGATGAGCAACATTTCATGAAGTCTGAAATTCTTCTGCACAAAATTAGTAATGGGTGAATGGTTTAAATTAAAATGTGAGCCAATCCCTTATCCAGTCCTGGAAAACTGAGAGGCAGAGGCGGAGGGAGGGAAGGAGACACCAGATGAAACCCAGCTATCTGGGAACATGCCTTGCTTGGGATTTGTTGGACTTGAAAGAAAAGACTTGCAGGTGTCTCATGGGTGAACTTACATACTGTGTACTGTCTTACAAATTACAGGGATGTGGGTCAGACACTCCCTGAACCTTCTCGGGTTTAGTTGGGCTTGGCCCATCCTTTTATCTCTATTAAACAAAACCTCACTCTGACTTCCCTTACTTACTTACCAGACTTGACTTAACCCTGTGGAAAGAAAGAAAGAAAAATTAAAAAGAAAGAGTGAGGGGGAAAAAAGGAATGACTCCTGTCTGCCTCATTTCAAAGCATGTTCAACAAATTATTCCAGCCAAACGAATACTTGTGGCTGGCTGTTGCTGGAAACACATGTCAGTAAAGAATTACCTTTGGAAAAAGAGAAAATCTGGGGACAAAGCAAACAACCTTTGTCAAGTTAAAACAGAAAAGCAGGGGGACAGCCACAGGAAGGTTGGATGAGGAAACTCTAGATCTGATGTTTTATTATTGTATATGTTAAATCACCCAGGGCATAGGTTGTTTGTGCCCCATGCCCCCTCCTTTTATGACGCGCACTTTAGGAAAGCCTTCTGACCCTCCCTCTTTCCTTTCCTACTTTCCCTAAACCTCACAGCTGGAAGAGACTGATCCAAGTCCATTTTGTATAGTCAAGAGCTAGTGTAGTGCAGTGGTTAAAGTGCTGCTGCAGACTTAGAAAATCCAAGTTTAAACCACACTGAACCATGACCCTCATTAGCTTGCCTTGTCTGTGTGTATGTGTTACATTTTCTCAGCCTGACTCGTTTCAGAGGGTTGTTGGGGGGATCAAATGGAGGAAGGGAAGATTACATATGGCTCTTTGAGCTTCTTGAAGGAACAATTTTGATATAAATGCAATAAATAGTTATAAAACTCTCTCCCCCTTGACTGTTGCCCTCCTTCTACAGCTGCAGACTGCATATACCTCTCATAGTGTCCACAAACTTTGAGTTATATAGCAGTAGCTGTTGGTAATTTCCCTGTCAGTGGAGCAGTGAATTGATTCTGAGTTTTAGGATGAATTTTAAGAGAGCTATCCACAGTGCTGAACCAACTTTGGGGTTGATGTTCAGCACCTTCGATAGCCTCCTTAAAGTCTGGGTTAAAACCCAGAGTCCTCTATCAGCATGGAAGCTACCATTGGGTGTCCACATAGCCCCTGAGATTCTACCATTTCCAATAGTAGTGCTGGGCTACCTACACAGTAGGGTGAAACCATCCACTCCTTAGGAAGCACTCTGTGATAGGTGAGAGATGGTAAAAGAGACAGAAAGAGGAAAGAATAGTTGTTTCAAAGGTGCAACAAGAGTTTTGAAAGTGTTGGGTTCAGGAAGCAAAATGCCTGGGTCAGTACTGACAAAAAGCCAGGTGGAAAAGAAGTGATAAGCTGACACATCTGTTGAAACTCTTTCATGTGGTAGATACAGAGTTGGAGAAAAGCAGTCTGATAAGAGGTAGCCAACAAGAAAGAGGATGGACAACAGATGCACCCATGTCTGTGCATGTCTGTTGACCTCAAGGAGCATTAGTGCTGGATTCGTGTCTACATGTATTTCACAGCAAATTATGGCATGGCACTTTCTTGCTCATCTTTAAGAGGGTCAGAAACATGAAATTTCCTCAGTCTTTATTTAATTAAATTTCCATAACTACTTAGATTTTAGGGTTGTAAATCTTTGCTTGTTTCATCATATCCTATGAAAAAAAATCCAAAGATTTCTTCTCTACTGGGCAAAATGACAAGAGGAGTTTCAATGATTATTGCCATTTTCATGAACATTTTGCAAATGTTTCTTCTGTGTTTTCTGCACAAAATACATTGAGCACATTTTAGGGATCATAAAGGGGAGGAAAGTCCTGTGGCCATTGGTATTTATTCAATACATTACTGTTGAGATACTCTTTCTCCTCAAAGACAATTTGAGAATATTTTTTACCTTCATATTGCACTCTCACTCTGTCCTGGTATCATATCAGACCAGGGGCGTACCAAGGCTCAACAGCACCTGTGGCAAGGGGGCAAAGTGAGTGGGGGTGGGTGGGGGTGAAGCAAGCAATGGGAGGGCGGGAGTAGGGTGAGCAATGGGGGGGCGAGGTGAGTGGTGGTGGGTGGGAGAGGGGCAAGGGACAGCAGGGGGCAGGGGGGTTCCCTTTTTTGCATCCCCGACATTGGCATCTGGGACACAAGCCCCAGTTGTCCCCCCCCCAAGATCCATCTCTATATCCATCTTAGAATTTTAGTTTTTCTTTGCACAAGGGAATTCATTAATCCCTCCTCTTGCATTTTAATAACATGCAATTTTGTGGACATTTTTAAAACATACATATTGGCAAGCATTTCCTCCATTGATTAAAATGTGCTTATTTATATCTTAAAAAATTGTACATCTTAAACTCTGAATTTTTAAAGTATACAATAGGTTTGTGTATATGTGTGTATTATATTTCTCCAAAATGCTCCACAAGCTATGCAGAAGTGCAGACTTTGGAAGGGGGAACGCTCTTTATGTTGCAATGAATTTAGGGAGATGTGAAATAGATACCTTTTCCAAGGAAAACAATCAAATTCTTTTCCATCTCTAATTACAGAGACAAACTCACATGCAAGAGCAAACTCATTGCTAAACTCATCAGAGCTGAGAAGTCTTGGAATACTACTCTATTGGTATAAGCCATGTGCAAACAATTTTTGCTGAAAACAACAGGGAGAACTCTTTTATTCACTCTTCCAACTGTAAATTTTTCTTTTCCATCTCCTTCTCCCCCTGCACCTAACTGTATGAAATTTGATTGACTCTACTCCCTCAGAAATTTAACTCAATTCACCTAATTCCACTAAGAAATTAAAAGGCCACAGGCATCCATTTAAAAAAAGAAATCCTCAAAATTTAAAGGCAGTTGGACCGTCCCCATCTGTCTGAAATTTAGAATGGATCATGCTCACACAAAGGATTACTGTGTCTCAAAATTTTATCCAATTGTATTGGAATTTTTTAAAATGTTATCTGTTATAGTCAACAGGAAGTCATGTTGTCTTGGATTTCCTGAAATGAGATACTGATTTGGATTGCTGTTCAATCAGACAGCCTCTGAAAAGGTCGAAGCTACAATGAGCTGTTTTCTGAAATGCAAAAGGGGAGTCAAGATTAGTTTAATGCAGGCACCTGAGATTTGTATCCTCCGAATGCTTTTGTGTCAGCAATATAGGATGAGAAAGGAACAACTCTACTGCTCCACTAGGTTTAAAACAGACTGTAGCCTTTAAATACAAAATAAGGCATAAAGTCCATAAAACAAAAGCCAGCTGTAAAAAATAAACAAAAGAAATAATAATATCAGAATAATACAAATCTCAAAAGTTGTGAAATTCATTAAAGCAAACCAGATATTATTGAATGATATTTTGTTCCTCACATAAATAATCTTCTTATGTTGCTAAAGTGACCAAATCCAAAGTCCACCAAGGGCCAAATTTGTTACTGGTGATTTTATTCTATTTTGCTTTAGCCTATCTGTAACTAAAGATTAGGGATGGGATGAATCTAGAATTTTCTGAATCCGAATCCTGATCCGAATTCCTGGAAGGTTCTGGGACTCCATGCATCTCACGAATCCTGAATCTTTTGAATCTTTTTTTTTTTTTAAAAAAATAAACTTTTAAAAACTTTTTTGAAGAGAACTTTTTTTTGAAAAAAGCCCAATTTTTTGGTTGGTGCATTTGAAAGATTTGGTTTGCCTATTTTTGCACAGGGATTCGGATTTGTGAATCTCAAATCCTTCCTGAGGATTCAGTTGGCCCATCCCTACGAAAGATCTTATGAACATTTCAGTCTTAATTGCTGAAAATATATGTGTGTGTGTGTGTGTGTGCGCGCACGCCATATATGTGTTGTTTTTCTTCTTGTTGTTGTCTTCAAGTCATGTCTGACTTATGGTGACCCCAAGATGACCCTTTCTTGCCAAGATTTGTTCAGAGGGGGTTTGTCTTTGAGGCTGAGAGAGGGCAATTTGCCCAAGGTCATCCAATGAGTTTTCATGGCTGAGTAGGGTTTCAAACCCTGGTCTCCAGAGTCATGGTCCAACACCCAAATCACTACACCATGTTGGCTCTTATATATGTATATTCTCTCCCTAATGCTGTGGACCTCTACTTACCAGGAAAACTAAATTGTGGCAAGGGTGGGCAACTGTGCAGAGTGTGAAGACCAGTTCCTTCACCCTCCCCAGCATCCCCAAGTGGATCACCCCTACGAGAAAATTGGTCAGCAATTGATTGAAAACAAAATGGGAAATTATTTTTGCTTTTATTTTTTACATTTCATTTTTCAATGATTTTCTTGAAGTTTTGCAGAGAGGGCCTGTTTCTGGGCATATCAGCCACTTTCCAGGAGTGACTTTTCACCTTTCTCCCCTAATTTTTTTGTGGGGGTACAGGGATTTGGGGGGTTAGGGGATCTGGCGAGATCTTGGGGAGTTGAGAGAAACCACAGTGTGTTGCTTATGGCCTGCAGGCCACAACTTGCCCATCCTGATACAATGAAACAATGCAGTGCAGCAACATCAGCCTTAGTATGCTGAACCTTAGGTGGATCGGTGGGAGCTTAATGCGGGGTGGGAAAATGCATGCGAGTCCTAGCCTCAATATCTGTGCAAACTTCAATTCAACTTCCAAGTTTTGTACATTCAGCACAATGGTCTTGAGAGAAATATGAAATGTCTTCATCTGAAGATGTGAAATGCTCCTCACAACTGGGAACCCTCTTTAGTTAGTACCATGGATAGCTCCAAGTGTGCAGTTTTATCCAACAAACACCACAGGTGGGCTCAGCAGGACATTTCCCCCCAGTCTACTCTTCACAAGATCTGTCTACCATGCTTGAAACATGGAGACTTTCTAAGAGGACAAATACTTGGTGTGGAAATGGGCACTTCTTTTCCACTCAATGACCTCCAGTTTAGAGTATCCCCTGAGCTGTTCTCTAGACATGGTAACAAGGGCAGTTCAGTCTAATGCCTGTGAGGGTGTTGGCTCTGATTTGGCAGGTCCGGTGTAGACTAGATCAGGGTCAAAAGTTTCATCTCGCATTTCAATCAGAGATACAGCTGCCTCAGACTGAACCAATCTGTCTTCTTCTACCTATGGGGAAATATATCAGTTTCACTTTCTCCCAGATTCACATGTGCTAAACTTCAGATCCTTTCCCATCCTGCCTTTGATTTTTTTTTTTTTTTTGGTAAATTCCTTAAAGCACAATCAGAAGGAAATTCTCCCCCATCTGCACCAAGCAAATTCAATAGATACAATTATTCCCAGCTTGATGAAATTCATGTTGTACCTTCCTGCTGCACAGGTGTTATAGATGGGTGCTCTCTTAGGAAAAGAAAATGGCAACTAGGATCCTTCAGTAATTTCAACAGATGTTGTAGCTGTTTTGCGTCTGACTACAGGGACAGAGCCAGACACTTTTCCATCGCCCCCGCCATTGTCCACCAGGTATAGCCTGGCTATGTGGGGGGGGGGGCTTCAGTGACACTACAGGAAGTCTGCATGGGGGGCCCTGGTTGTTATGGAGTGTGTAAAGGAATAACAACCTCTAAACTGGAAAAAAAAAAAGACACATGCAGATGTAAGGTTGACTTATGCTTGTGTATGCCACTAACAGAATGCTAGCCAGTATTACAAATCTGAATTTTTTAAGTGGAAAGAATGCAAAGTCTGGGGCCTGGATGGACAAATCTGTTGGTTCCTTTTCTTCCACATTCATTAAAAGAGGTCCTTCAAAGTCTTTCCATCCCAAATATGAAGAAATATGAGCAAGCTGGGAAATTATGATAAAAAGAAAGTGAAACAAAATTGTCACCTCTAGTTTCCTCTTCTGAGCTTGGGACCATGATACCTGGAAAGCAATAACTCTGGAAAGGGTTTTTTTTTTTTTTTTGGCCAGAACTTGGAAAAGTTACTTTTTTGATTAGAACTCCAAGTGGTCATTTTGGCTGAAAGAGTCTTTGAGTTGTTGTCCACAAAGACGTTTCCTGAACTCTGCTGCTTCTCTAACTTCTGGAGGCCTCAGATGGGTCATTGATGAAGACAGGAAGCTAGACCAAATAAACTTTGACCTGATCTAATAGAGTTGTTCCAATTTTCTTATCTAAATTTGCTTCCCTGTGATAGTTACCTTTTGATTTCTCACACAAAGGCATACTCAAGGCCACTTGGGCTTCTCTTCTTTGGTATGTTTGCATTTTTGTTTGCATGTCTGTGTGCAAGAGATTGTAAAATGAAGTTTGCAAATTAAGATTAATTTGTAATCTGATCCTTTGCCAGGTTACTCAGCTACATTACAGCAGATGGGGTCTAGTGTGAAATATTTCCCCCATGTTACTATAGAAACGTCCCAACATATTTCTGCCTAAGTGGTTTTCTGGAAAGCTGTTTGTTGTGTTGCCCAGTGCTGACAGGAGTGAATCATTTTCAGCCTTCAGTCAAGACTGATTAAAATCTGGTCTCTGGGTGTCGTAACTGCTGCTGACTGCTACTTACACAAGGGCCATGCTGGTAAAGTAATTATGTCTGGGATGTTTTAATCAGAGTTTGAAACAACCCAGGCAGGTGGGTTACATTTTCCAACCAGAAATATGATCGAGAAAAGACAAAAGATGGAGATGAAAGGGAGATTTAGATAGCAAGCTGTAGAATCCTGTTAGGATAAAATGCACAAATGAGTCATATATTCAGCAAAACAGAAAGATTCCCAATGTTTGGTTGAAGATCCCAAATTGCCTTGTGCTTCTCTGTTGAATAGAGACATTTTTTTTTAAAAAAAAAAACCACCATGAAGCTCGTCTCTTTCTCCTTTTCATTTCAGTGAAGAAAATAGAGCTACAACAAGCAGGTCAGGCAGCAAGTAGGAACATGATTTCCTGCCATAAGAGAAGTAGAAGAAAGTGGAATGATGCACTTTTGGCATTTCAAGTAAGAATGGCTGGCATATGTACTGTCTAGTGCAGAAAGCCAGATTGAAGGGGCCCATATTTGTGGGCTGTAAGGAAGAGTCAGAAGTTTGTTTGGTGTCTATTGTTATGTGAATTTACCTACTCAAAATCTTGAATGCAGTTACCCTGGGACAGTCGCACACCAATTGTAGTAATCCAGTTCTGCAAAAAAGAAAAGTCAACAAAATTGCATATAATAAGGGAAAACACACACAATGTATATATAAGGGAGACGTCCATACAAAAATATACTATATTTGAAAGACTGGCTTGCAAAAATCTGTATATTAGGAAAGGTGTATTTATCTGTGTGTATTAGAATAAAACCTATGTATATATTTTTGTGAGGAGCTTTTTAAAAAAATGTATACTTTTGAGGAAATGAGACAGAATGACCCTAATTGTTTTTTAAATAATATCTGAGCAGAATTGACCTTGGCAGATTTGCCCATCCTTTCTAGGCTGAAAGAGGAGCCATACAAATTGATCTGAATCTTGTCCTTATTCCCAGCTTGAGTAGATCAATTGAATCAACTGGATTTAAATAAGTGTTGGCTTATCTTTCAACAGATAATTCAATGGGGCTGAACAGATAATTCAAGCCATGATCTGATCTGGCTTCCCATTCCCTCCTTGCTGCTGTCTTTTCCTTGTTTTCGTTTAATACACTATTTCAAGTAGAGAGGACACCTTGCACCCCCAACAGACAGCAAGGCTAATCTCTCATCACCTGCAATAAGACTAACTAATTCATTGTCGAGAGACTCGTGTGAGTCACTTTGAAATCTTGGGAGGAAAGCTGGAATGTAAATGTAACAAACACACATTTGGGTTGTAATAATTCTTTGCTGAAATCATTCTCAAAGGAAGCAACAAATAATTTTTGGAATCTTCTTCCTAATGAGAAAGCAAATGTTTAGAAACAGTGTACTTTTTGAAGACTATTCTCAGTTCAGACCTTATTCTGTGCAAAATTTGCCCTTTTTTTGCATAGAAAACACCCATCTCAGCCAACAAAAAAACCAGCATTTTCTGCAAATTTTGCACATCTGTAAAGAAAATGCTGTTTTCTGCCTAAAAATACATGTCCAAGTTTTATTCAGAATAAGTCCCCAAGCACAGCATTTTCAGTGTAGGAAAACAGCTTTTTTTCCCTTTTTTTGCACAGAAAATAATACTTCTACACAGAAAATGCTGTTTCCTATGTAAAAAAATGCTGTTTTCTGCAGAAGAAAACAAATCAAAACCCACATGTAAATTTTGCACAAAATAAGTACCCAACTGAAGATTCTCATCAATCTGAGAGTCTTTTCATCAGCATTTCGTGATACTCAGGAAACACATTTTCCAATCATTTAAAAAATATTTTTGAACAGCCTTTTCATCCCTTATATAAAAATGCTGAAGATGGGACATTACAGTTTCTCTAATGAAGTGTTACTCCAAACGTGATGCTATTAATGTGATGCTTAAAGTGACATTAGGCCAAGACAGATACAATCACATAAATATTCTAAATGTTTGCCAACACTTTTTCTTATTTGGGGGGAGTGGGGAGCACCAACATACTATAGTACAAAAATATCCCATCTTTCCATCTCTCCTTGTTCCCGCTGCAACATCAACAACCAAGCATGAGGCAACAGTGGGAGGCATAGCTTCAAGCCTGTTTGTGAACTATGTTAAAGTTGTCCTCCACCAGCTGCTGAAGCCCCAGTCCCATAACTGCAAAAGTAACTAAATGGTACAGTCACATGAAAAAGGAATTCCTCCCTTGGTTAATGTAGTATATTTATACCTTTGTTCATGGAAAAAAGGGAACTAAATGTAAATAATTATTTCTTTATTCTCAAAGATGGGATTTACATGTTCAGATCCTGGACCAAAGTTGTCACACTGCTCTCTGACTGCCTCCCCCTGCCCTCCCTCTTTTAAATAGCGCTTGTGCACACACACACACACACACACACACAATACTCGTAGCTTTAGAAGGAGCGTATGTGATATTTAAAATCTCAATAACCTGAACTCATGTTTTGCTTTCATGCTTCTTAAGGATTTCTTCTCAACTATAATTTGGCAGCTGACCTAGATGTTGTAAGCTTCATTTTTTTGATGTCTGCATTTATCCAGATTTCCTTGCTTGCTTAGACTGCTATCTATGTGGCAGTGCATCCCCCAGTCCCCATTTAACAACACTCCTTTGGAGCCAGAAAAAAACCAACCACCAGCTATTAATGCAAAAGGATTGTAAAGGTTACCTTCCTCTTCCCTTCCCCACTCCACCAATTCAAAGCAATAGATGACATTCTAAGAATCTGTGAATATATCTGAAGTAGTAGTTATGAAGATTAATGTGTCAGAATTCCCACTGACTTTTGCTCAATTTGTCTGAACCATTTAGTGGCATCTTTCTGCAGTTTATGAACTGCACCTTTTGGAGCTGGAGAGATACTTAACCTTCTGTAGGATATGTTCCCTATAGGTTCATGAGCATTTTCATTTTGTTAATTGTTCTTAACAGTTCTCACAAAGGTCATTTTTAAACAACTGGAAACAGAATCAGACTCTGAATGCTGTTTCTAGTCTGCAGCCATTAATGAAATAGTACAAATGCAGGCTATTTCACTTAAACTGCCTAAACAACAACATCATTTAATGCATGGAATATTGCTTCAAAAAAATCCAGATGTTCATGATATCTATTTTATAGAAATTGTGCACATACTAACTGAGGTGTATGCATGCACACATATACACCCTTAGTCAAATTTAAATTTCAGTCCAGGAAAACCAATTAATTCCCCTTCTAAACTACCCCAATCAGTTATTCAATTAATCTGTGCCCCTGTTTAGTTCTACCAGATCAACTCTTCCTTTAATTTACTTATTGTCTCAATTAATTTTCCACTAAGATGATTCAGCCCTGTTTCAAAATTATTTTCCCTTCAAATAATTAACCTGTGAATTAATTACCACAGTGTTAGTTCCTACACTGGGTTGAGAGGCAGAATCTTACTGAGATGTGATGAGATAGTCAACAGTGTCCCCTTTCTTTTTGAGTCTTTTAACTTAGCTGAACTTCTTGCTTGTAGGCATACTAAGCGCATGGTGTCAAACTAAAAACACTTCTAGGAAGAGAAAGATCAGGAGGTTCAACCCTGCCTAGATCTTTAAGATATCTAAACTGCACAGCTACAGCAGTTTGATGTCCCTGCAACTGGCAGTAGAATCCTGGGTCTGGCAGTTTGGCATGGTCCTTTGAATTCTCTCCTGGAGTATTCAAGTAGCTCCCATGACTAGCACTAGCATCTGGAGTCTTGAAGGAGAATCCAAGAAAGGAGAATCAATTAGCCCAGTGCTTCTCAAACATTGGTCCTCCAGATGTTTTGGGCTTCAACTCCCAGAATTCCTCTCTGTTGCCATGCTGACTGAGGATTCTGGGTGCTGACATCCAAAAGATCTTAAGAAACAAAAGGTTGAGAATCATTGCTTTAGCAGACCTATGCAACAACAACAACAGCCCCAAGGAGTGTCGGAGCCAACCCTCACCGCCCAAGGATTGGAAAATCTCCACACTGATTGTTTGGGTCCTGGTTGGCCACTGTAGGTTCCTTCATCATCCCCAGGGCCATGGGAACAAAGGGGCTGGTGAGCCTAGCAGTAGCTTCAGACACTGAACCAAGACATATCACATGGCATGGGGAAAGGGGGAACCGTACATAATAACATGCCCATATCAGCATGTGGCTGAAATTCAGGAAGGAGTAGAGCCTTCAGCTCCTAAATAAACTCTCACTTTGAGGTCAATCTCTTCAGAAGCAACACTGCCCACAAGAGCATCAAGTCTACCTGAACCAGGAGAATGGAAATGGAGCAACATCATTGCTACTTCCTTGACAGGACCTTGCATTACAAGGGGAACTGGCAGCTAAGCTGCTGGGTATGCTTTCTTCATTTCTCCATGGTGCACAGACATGCACACAGAACAGCGATCAGCACATGCCTCTCACCATCCCTCCCTCCCCAGCCATGTACAATAGAGATGTTCTCAGATTGCTGCTTCCATGATTCATCATCATTGGTTATGCTGGCTAGAAATCATGGGAGGAGAACTTCAGCAAAACCTAGACAGCTTCTCATTCTCCAGGGGATTTCTAGTGCACTGCCACCCCACATCTACTTAGAATTAATTCGTATTAAGTTCTATATCACTTACTATCACATGAGTGTACATCTCTCATGCTAAGGAGTGTGGGCAGTATCAGCTGATAGTTTCCATATTAATAGGGCAGAGTTTTAATCTGAACTTTAAAGGTGATATAAAAAGTATTAATCACTACCTGCAAATATGTTCAAAATTTTGGGTAGCTTCTTTAAAGCTCAGACTAAAACCTGGAGTGGATTTCTTGCCCTGCTATCATGGAAGCCAGCGCCTCCACTAAGGTAACCCACTTTGCCAATATTATCAATAAAGCATGTCTCTTGACTGGGATGGGGTAAGGTGGAAATACCCTCTGTATTAATATTTTTGTTAAACAGAATACAAAATAATGAGAGAGAGAGACAGAAAGAGAGAGCGAGAGAGAGAGAGAGATTGCTCTTCATTATACATTGTTTTCATTTAGCTCCAGATATGTGCACTGCTGAACTACAAATACTTCACAAATTAGCCCATTTGATTATTTAGTCCAATCTTTCCACCGGTCTGTGTGGCACTACAGTTCTTCTCCATGTGGCTGTCCATATGCCCCACATATGACTGCAATCAGTGTTCCACAGGGGATGTTGTGAGTTACTTAGATGTGCCAATTCACATAATCCAAGAGTTTTCATAAGGGGAACCCCTTTGTGTTAGTCATCTGGTTGTCAAACTAGTGTTGGCTGTGATCCTGGTGCTGGCACCAGATGAAATATTATATACTTTTAAACATTTCATACTTAAGACGATGGGAACAGGCAATTCATCAGTATACTTTCTTAAAAGTTTTTAAAACAATAAATGTCAACTGAAGGGCAAAAATCAGGCAGACTTTCAGATTAAAATGACAAGATTTGCTTAGCATGTATAAAATTCCTTCATCCAACCTACTGTCCCCCTCCCCGATATCTCTTAAAACAATGAACGAGGCAAGCATATGTCAGACGCAATGGGCATTTATGTCAACACAACTGGAGTAGTTTGATACTGATATTAAAATAAATTTTTCATAATTTAATTTCCCAGGGCAAAACTATTATCCTTCAAAGCAAAGTTGACAGCTGATGTTTAGACGGGCCATAAAACCAGATTTAAAACCTTCCCCTCCTGACTCTAGCACTGGCTGCTACTGAGGGTGTCCATAGGTTGTGGATAGTAGTTAACCCCCAAGCACAGGGATCAATTGCATGGGTCACAGAAAATCAACAGAACTCAGACCACCAAATAATGCAACTGGACTTCAGTGGTGTGTTTCCAAATTAAACACACCACTAGATAAAACAAGGGGCTCTCCAAGTCTCAGAATGCAACTTCAATCAGCCTTAGCCAGAATAACTAACAGTGAAAAATTGTGACAGCTGCAGTCTAGCAATGTCCAGAGGCTGAGAAGGGACTCGTCATTCTGCAATGATCAGCAGAACCATCTGGTTTCACTGTGGAACAGAGGTGAGAGCTCACATTTTATAGCTGGATGGATGCCTGTCAAACTTCTCTGCTCCCTCCCCTGCCCCATTATGGAATCATTTTCAGATTCTGGAGGCCATGTTTCTGGTGATACATTTAAATCCCAGTGGTCCCAGAGTTCTCCTTATGCTTGGTCTCAGAAACCTTTGGCCAGACCATAGAACATTACAGTTGGTCCTCCACATTTGTGGGTTTACCTTTTATGGATTTGATTACTTGTGAGTTTCTCCAACCCCTGACCTCCTCTTATGGACTTATTTTCCATAGGAACCTTCCCTCTCAGAAGCTCCAATCAGGCCATGCAGCTCTTTAAAAATCCACCTCTGGTCCTCCTTCTCCACTAGCTGCTGCTTGGCTAGCTAAGAGCAGATTGCAAACCAATTTCTCAGCATCACAAACCCTTCCTTGATGCCCGCCATCCCCAAGGAAGTAGATGGGTGAGAGAGGAAGTATAGGGCCACTGTGCTGACCACCCCTTTCCCATTATCTTTCCCTGACCCAGTATTGGCCCTGAATGCCCATCGTCCCCACCATGCCTCAGGCTCCTGCCCACAGACACAAACACACATAGTTTGATATGGGTGGTTTTTCCACTTTTGCCAAGGGTCCTGCACCCTTAACCCTAATGAATGTGGAGGGTCCCGTATACTCTTTAAAAATTATTTCATTTCCATTAACTAATTATTTATTCTTATTCATTCTGGAAATTCCCAAAGTATTTATAGTTGCATATTTTTAAGCGAAAGTGACTATTTACTTTCCTACTTCCTGAATGTAACTAGAAAGTTCCATGGTGCAAATCCAGCTGGGATTTGGATTTAGGCACCAAGTATCTGAAGGGCAAAAAGTTCACCACCCCAAAAGGTCTGCATGCAGTTCATTTCACCAAGTACACTGAGATCCCTTGCACTCATATGCCATAATGACATTTCTACAGAAGTGTGTCAAGACAAATTGAGTCAGTTACAGCTTTCGAGAAGCTCAGAGAAGATAGAAGAGGACAAAAATGACAGTCTGATGGAGAAAGGAGACGGGCTCTGGGTTATTTAAAACTATCCCATCTTGAAACTAAACTGGAAGTAACAGTGAGCCACGAGGGAAGTTAGTCTTACTATTTATCACTCACCAAACTCTTTTGCACCCACATATACTAATATATAAAACTTGCTAGATTGGATCGAAGGTGTGAGAGCCTTCATGATGTAACTCCTTAAGTTTTGCTCGATTTTGATGGTTGTTGTGACCTCCACCACCATCATTCCATTCTCTTTTGGGGCCTATTTGTGGTGATTTCTTGGATCACCACTAAGGCTTTCCCAATGCTTTTTATTTTAAATGGATCATGGTTTGCTGACAGGTAGCCCTATGATTTGAAGGGCAAATTTTCTTCTTTCTGAAATTTCTTAATTTTTTTAAGGAGTCATAGAGCTACTGTGAAAAAAGTGCTGCTAAAGTGATGTATCATAGCACTGAAATTCTAAGGAAAGAAAGAGAGAAAGAAAGAAGGAAAGAAATGGAAGGAGGGCAAGAGAAGGGAATATATTGAACTGATATCTCTCTGAATTAGAAAGAAACCCATTGACGATGGGGGTAAAAATTTTCAACTGGTGCTGAAAATGGACAGAAAATAGTCTAGAACAACAGAAACACAATTTGGACTTAAAAAAAAAAATCCTAAGAACTACAGCAACAAATGCTGTCCAAAGCTGCACAAAACGTATTATAGGAACATGGAATGTAAGAAGCATGAATTGGGGAAGCTAGACGCAGTAAAACAAGAAATGGAACACATAAACATTGCAATACTTGGAGTAGGTGAGCTAAAGTGGACAGCAATTGGACATTTTGAGTCAGACAATTGCATAGTATTTTACACAGGAAATGAAAATCTAAGAAGAAATGGGGTGTCAACTGATGGAATTTTATGAGGCCAACAGTTTGTTCATTGTAAATACATTCTTCAAGTAACCAAAGAGGCAACTATATACATGGATATCATAAGATGACCAATATAGAAGTCAAATAGACTACACAATTGGGAGCAGAAGATGAAGAAGTTCCATTCTTGTGGCAAAAATAAGATTAGGAAGAGACTGTGGCTCAGACCATGAACTAGTAATATCAAAAATTAGAGTAAAGCTAAAGAAGTCCAAACCAACCATAGTGCCAAAATACAACCTGAAGAAGATCCCCATAGAATTTAGAGGTGATATTAAAAAAAATATTGTCACTATGAAGCCTGATTGACTGAGAGCCAGAAGGATTCTGGATTGAAGCCAGGGATATTGTCAAGGGAAGAATGCAAAAGGACACTATTTGCAGCCAAAAACAAAGGGAAGCCTCATTGTTTGACAGATGGAACTCTTCATTCTGTTAAGGACAGACGAGAAGCAAAAATAAAAGGTGAGAGAAATAGGGTCAGAACCCTGAATGCAACTGTTCAGTGACTTGTGCACAGGGACAAGGAGAACTACTATAATAATCAATGCAGAGAAAGAAAGGAGGACAACAAAAACAGAATTCAAGGAAAAACCATATGAAGATCTAGAAAGTCAACAAAGATGGAAAGCAAACTAATTACCCACAGATTGCACATACTAGATATACAATATTGCAAGTAAAATATTCTCAAAATTCTGCAACAAAGACTTTTACCATATATGGAGCAAGAAATGCCACAAAAGCACTAGAGATCATATTGCAAACATATGTTGGATAATGGAGCACACCAAAGAATTTCAGAAGAAAATGAGCCAATGCTTTACAGATTGTAGAAAAGCCTTTGATTGTGTAGATCATTACAAACTTTGGATTGTTTTTAAAGCAATGGATGTGCCACAACATTTGATTGTCCTGATGGATAACCTGTACTCAGAACAAGACACTACCATCAGGACAGAATAGAGAGAAAAGGTATGATTCCCAATTGGCAAGGGGGTCATGTAAGGCTGCATTTTGTCTCTCTGTTTTTGACTTGGATGCTGATTATATCAGACATAAAGCATGATTACACTCAGAGGAAGGAGGTGTGAAAATTAGAAGAAGAAACATCAACAGTTTAAGATATGCAGATGACATCATACTTCCAGCAGAAAATAACAAAGACTTGGAACAACTACTAAAGAAAAGCAAGACAGAAAGTGCACAGGCAAGTTTACAGATGATCATTAAGAAAACAGAAAAAAATGTGCACAGATGATGTATATAACTTTAAAGAAAACAATGAAGACATTGAGATAGTTAAAGATTTCCTATATCTTGACTCAGTCATTAATCAAAATGGGGACTGCACTCAAGAAATCAGATTAGGACTTGAAAGAGCAACTATGAAGGAACTAGACAAAATTCTGAAGTGTAAAGATACATCAATGAATACTAAAGATTGTCCATGTCATCTTATTTGCAGTTTTTATGTATGGTTGTGAAAAGTGGGCAGTGAAGAAATCTGAGAGCAAGAAAATCAGCTCATTTGAAATGCGGTGCTGGAGGAAAGCTCGACAGATATCCTGGACTTCCAAAAAGACAAATAAATGGATCTTAGAGCCTGAACTCTCCCTAGAAGCCAAGATGACTAAACTGAGACTGTCATACTTTGGACATATCATGAGAAAACATGGCTCACTAGAAAAGGCAATGATGCTTGGAAAGGTAGACCACAGCCAGAGAACAGGAAGGCCCCATTATAGGTGGATAAATTCAATCAAGGAAGCCTCGGCCCTGAGTCTGCAAGACCTGAGCAGGGCTATTGATGAAAAGATGAGGTCTCTCATTCATAGGGTTACCAGAAGTTGACTTGATGGCAGCTAATGCCAACAGTCTACATGAGGAAAGAAATATGTACACTTGTAACCAGTTGCATTAACAGTTTTATCTGCTCTGTTGCAGTTTGGTTCAGCTGTAGAAGCTTGCACATGTGTTAGTTACAGGACACATTTCACCTCCCTGAGACAAACTACACACTATCCTTCTCTGTGCCAGTTCTTTGTGTTTTCAGTCCCTAGTGGTGCTGTTTTTCCCTCAGTCTTTTGCAGCAAAATATCTAGGGGATATACACACAGACATATCTCCAACCCCTGCTCAGGAGGGTATACTTAAAAGAAGGTAGATCTGCACTATCAGGTAGGAGCACTCTGATACCACAACTGTCATGGCCCTATCCTATGGAATCTTGGGATTCATAGTTTGGTGAAGTGTTTAGAATTCTTTGTGTAAAGAATACTAATGCAGAGAATTCTAAATAGGTCACCAACTCCCATTTACAGGATTCTATGACAGATGAAGTCATATGAAATGGTATTAACCAGGTAGTGCAGTGCAAACACATCTTCAGTCACAATGATGCCACAAAAGTTTAAGTAAGCTTCTGAAATTTCTGTTCTCACCCACCCTCCTCACAAAAGAACATGTGGCAGATAGTTGTCTTTCAAGTATGCATTTGCTTTTTAAAAAATAATGAGTCATGTTACATAGCAGCTTTTGGGAGATGGAGAAGAATAA
The DNA here is from genome assembly GCA_948474755.1 of Ctenosaura bakeri. NCBI lineage: Eukaryota > Metazoa > Chordata > Lepidosauria > Squamata > Iguanidae > Ctenosaura > Ctenosaura bakeri. Next base: position 89,554 of record CAOLHI010004075.1, read on the forward strand.
ACTATTCTGAAGCAAGAGTGGGTGGCCTCATTTGCGGTCGGTTTTGTTGCTGTAATATAACACAGTGTGGACAGTCAAAGAGCTATTATTAAAGCTTTGGGGGCCTCCTGTGCCTTTAAATTAAATGTTTCCTCCTTACAAGTTGAGCCCATTTTATGACTTCTTGTTGATCCCAGCTCAGGGATTAGTGAGCCATGTCTCAGCAGTGCCACAGGGCTCTTGTACAGAAATGCTCAACCATGAAAGCTCTATGGTTTCTCTGAGAGGAAGAAGAAGAGGAGGAAGAAGCAAGATTTTCTGGGAGAAAAATACCTCCACCATCCTGGACTGCAGCCATGCTTCCATAGCAGAGGGAATGACCTTTCTTTACCTCTGCCCCATTCCTTTCTCAGCAAAACAAAACACGTGGCTTCCCCTAGGGTTTTCCCGGAATTCCCGCCTTGAACTATGTGGTTTCTTAACGAGCCTCACAAAAATGTAGTTTTTTTAATCTCATGTTTTTTTAAGTATAAAACTTTTAAGCTGTTCAAATACTTTCCTTTGTACTGCAGAAATTCAAGACAATTAGATATTAACAAGTAAACGTACCTTTTTTCCCACTTCAGCTGCTTGTATCGGCTAAGTAGTTTTCTTTGGACTGGTGGCTCGCCTGACCTTTGAGCAAAGGAAAAAACAGCATCGTGGTTTGATACTGAAATCTCACCATTATCTGTTGCTTTTAGTTCCAGACAGAGGTTTCTCTTATTTCATACGTCAAGAAGGAAAATTGTTAGGCATGAGGCAAATGTAACTACCTATCCGGAGATCCCAAAGCTACAACAAACAGATATTGTGAACTGTCCATGTGCATCACCTGGAAGGAAGAGGTGGAAACATTCTAGAAGACACAATGAAATGAATCTATATATTCCAACTTGTCTTGTCAGCTGAGTCAGCCTAAGACATTTCCAGAACAAGAACAGTTACCTTTAAAAATAATCAGTAGGAAGTGAAAGAGATAATGAGAAATGGGGAATATTTCTTTCTATTGTTTGTGTGAAGAATTTAAGGTTATTGATAATGTAAATATTGTAATTTGTTAAGATGTTTGTAATTTGTTGTTAATCTTAATATATATATATATATAATATATATATATAAATAGAAATAATCAGTTTTACTCATTGCAGTAATTAATACATAATCTTTTACCATTCCTTGTTATAATGCTGACTTGCCCAAGGGCCCATTCACACTGTACAGTTAGAGTGCTGTGATTCCATTTAAACTGAGCTATAGTTTAATCAGAGGCACCAGACGAGTTCTCTGGCTGAGAATTCTTAAGTCCCATGCTATAATCATGTAGTGTGAATCGGTCCTTGGTCATTACTGTTCTGTTACTGTTCCATTGGTATTAATTTTTTTTTAGAGAAAAAGAAACTCTTACAAATGACAAACAAATAATTTGAAATCTGGAAAAGATAAACTGTCAAAATGTCCCTGTATTTTTCTTGAAAAATACAGTGCCTTGTAGAAATATCCACACACCCCTTTGACTTTTCCACATTTTGTTGTGTTAAAACTTGGAACTGAAATGCATTTAATTGACATCGGTACTACATAAGATACTCAATATTGTAAAGGTGTATTTTTTTTTAAAAAAATATTGTACACAAAAGTTATGTAAACAAAAACAACTTGGCTTCTTGTTAGTTGCGCAAGTATCTGTGTCCTTTGCTGTGACATTCCCAATTAAGCTCTGGTACAACCCATAAGTCACTCATGCTGTTGAATGTAATCCAGCTGTGTGCAGTTCCAGTGCCATATGACCTCAGATTAAATCCACTTATTTCTGGAAGGTCCCAGAGTTTTCTAGGGATTATATCCAAACAAACATAATTATGAAGATCACGGAGATATCCAAACAAGTCCTGGAGAAAGTTGTGGCAGAAATACCAGTTAGGGCTTGATTTTTTTCTTTTTAAATCACCCTCAATATGAACACCCTCCAGAACACCATTTAATCTATTATGACAAAATAGAAAGAGCATGGCCAAGTGATGATTCTGCTCACAGAAAGCTATCTGCCAAAACTCAGTGACTAGGTAAGGAAGGCATTAATCTGAGAAGCAACCAAGAAGCCAATGGTAATTCTGAAGAAACTGGAGAGACTTGCAGCTTAGATGAAAGAGATTAATGGGGCCAAATAAAATTCTAGAGGAAAACTTGTTTCAGATTGCAAGGAACCAGGAACTGTGATGGAGGTTCACTTTCCAGCAAGACAATGATGCTAATCACATAGCCAAAGTAACACTGGAATGGTTTAAAAACAAGACCCTGAGTTTCTTAGAATGGCCCAGTCACTGTCCAGGCCTCAATCTAATGGAGAATCAATTATTTGAAAGTTGCTCTTCACCAATGGCCAAAGCTGGATCATTTTTTTCCAGAAGGAAGGGCAAAAAATGCAGCATCTATGCAAAGCTGATAAAGACTTACCTAAGAAGACTCACAGCTTTAACTGCTGCCAAAGATGCTTCCACCAAGTAATGATTCAGGGAGTGAATACTTAGGTAAAAAAACAAGTGCCAGTTTGTTTTTGTTACTTAACTTTTGTGCCACAATAAAAATATTTTGCCTATTCACAGGGCTCAGAATGTTGTGCATACATCAGGTAGTAACAAGACTGATGAAATCTATTTCAGTTCCAGTTTGTTGCAACACAACAAAATATAGAAAAGTCAGAAGGGGGTGAATATTTCTGCAAGACACTGTAACTTTTGAAAGATAATGGAAACCATTACTTCCCACATGATAAAGTAACTTGTTGTGTACAACATAACTTTATTATATTTTCATTACTCCAGGTAACTAGTCATGGGTAACTATGCATTGTAACTTGTTACTTCCAAGCTTTGGACATGAAGAAACCTGAGGTGCTGCCTGTCATTCCACTTACCAAATTAGACTATCAGCTGATTCGTTCTGGCAACAGCCCACCATCTTTCATAGCTCTTAAAGGCTGCAAGCTACCTTTGGGGATGCAGGGTAAGTATGTTGTGTAGCACAAAATTCTTCATTCCAATGCCATCTCCCAACATATGTCCCTGAAGGGACTGGCTCACTCTGCCAGTGGTAGGTCTGGTCCTGAATGCCTGCACAAATTGTCCTGATTACCAATGAATGGATTTTTAATGAGGAAAAAAAAACAATTTTAGGAGGCTATGCTTTCCTCATTATTTTGCTTGTTGGTGCTCTTTAATACAAACTTGATCTGGTTTGCAGTTAAAGTATTGACTCTAAATAAAATAAATTTTAGATATTTTTTTTACATCACTGTCTAATTATTGCAATAGGGACAATCCCTATTGACATCTGAACCAAGAACACCCACAGCCGGTCTTGATAAATAACGTATCCATACTTGACTTTAGAGACCACTGTGGTCAGCAAAGAGGGAAAATAGAGACCAATAACATTCTCTTCTGATTTCCCAGATCTCCAGCTCCTTTAGGTAAAAGATAATTGACATTATTATTTTTTATGACACCTTAGGACTCAAGATACATTTGAACCAACTCTCTGTACTCAATTACCTGATAAATCAGTATCTCCAGGTGATTCAGGCAGAGATAACTTTGCTTTACCCAATAGATATGAAACGGCTGCATGGGTATGAAATTTTTTACAACCTTTTTAAAAAGTAATTCATTATCTAACCTATTTTGAAGCTCTTCATAACTGCTTCCCTTTACTGTCACAATTTAGGAAGCAGTTGTTATTTGTCTGTGACTTAAAAAAAGAAATTATCCTATGGGCAAGAATGGACAAAATTTGAACAAAGAGTGGGATATGTTAACCAAGAGATGAAAAGAATATGATTTTACATTTTGTATATAGTGACTAGGTTGTCTGTTCATTATCTTTCATTTTTCATTTTAAGAGGATAACTTACAGGATTTGTTTTTAGGGAAAATAGTAAAAGGTTTGAGAGAACTACTGTTAAAATGAAGAGGTACTTGAATATTAAATAACTGTAAGTTCAAAGATAAAACTATTTAAATGAAAGACAAGGGGGAGTAAGAAGAGGGCAACATTTTATAAATTCAGTGTATGTTCAAATGACAAATATATGTATGTTTGTAAGATTTTAAAATTTAAAAAAAATGTTAAGTATAAGAAATTGGCACGTTACCCCAAAAGGTGGGTGAGTCAGAGGTCCACCTGCAGTGCCAGTGCCTCTGTGGAATGGTGGGGAATTATTAGTTCAAAAGGGAGGCCTGTGAGAAGGAGGTAGCCTTACAAGATCTACTGTTGTATACTGTTACTAATGCAGGGGCACTAGTTGGAGATTAAGAGAATGTTTTATTGGGGGAAAATCAAAAACACAAGCAAGATTCAAGAAGTCTCAGAAGCACACAAGGCTAACCAAAGGAAAGGATGGAAAAATTGGATAGCGAGAAGTTGGGATGAAGTGGGCAATATTTACCTATCTCAAAGTGAAGAGCCGAGGCAACATGGCTTAGACTAGGGGTCTGAGGGTAGCACTAGAACTGGAATCTGAGCAGCAAAGTGATGCCCTCTATCCAATTTACTACAAGTTGCCAGGCTTGGAGCCAGGGTTTAAATACCCCTTCTCTGCCCTGAAGGGGAAGGTGTTAATGCCTCTCTGGCAGAGCAAACAATGCAGTCTGGAATGAGTTAATGCTCTTAACATTAATTGACAAAGCATTTATGGGAATTGTGATAGCTTCTTTATGTCTGGGCAGGTGATGAAACAAAGGAGAATTTCAGTGGGAAGAGGAACAGGTTGATGACCCATCATTTGCTCTATTGAGACAGTTTCATGTGCTATTGTGTTTGAAGGTTAAATAATTGAGGGGATCATCACAAGCTCATTAGCACTGGAGCTTCCTGACTGATCCTTTGACTTACAATCTGGCTATGACTTGAGGTCCCATCTGACCTACTTTTCAGCCATAACAATGTATGATTTATATTTAGTGCTAATTAAATAATGTTCATTGCCAATTATATCATATCATGGAAGGGGGGTTACAGCACGGTAACAGGCATATCAGATTAAAAATATACTCAGATGTTACCTCCACCACAAACAATGAAGCCCAAGAAGCTTGGGTCACAAATTATGCAAGCCGGGTAGAAAGAAAAGAATGAGGTTATTGTGCAGTTTTCCTCAGGCATTCCCATTTACATTAAAACACGAGTCATATTTCTTTCTCACATGAGTTTTCATGATCTTCTGGAATACTTATTTATTCTGGAATATATGATCTTCTGGAATACTAGTCCATATGACTGCATAGTATTTAATACAACCTTCTTAGGCCAACATTAAGATGCTTCCTCTTAAAGAAAGGGAAGAGAGTTCAAACTGAACCTTTAGAAAATGGTGTTTCCCTTTTTGTTTAAACAAGGCAGCACTTTGTGTAAAAGGATATTCCAGTCCACCTTATGAAACAATGCTGCTGGCACGTGACATGCAAGCCAGGTCTGTTCTGGGGCCTCTAGGCTTCTCTGTTGCTTCTCTTAATTGGTGGTTTTCCCTGGAGCACCCGCACAGACACATACTAAAGGGGCCAAGGAATGATTTTGGATTCCAGGCTCATCTCGTCCTTTCATTTCCATTCTAATATTTCTCTAATAATATCAGATACAAACAATCTGTCTCTCTCTCTCTCTCTTTTCTCCACATGATTGCTCACCTTCTTGCTCTCTTAGTTCTTTTTTGTTCCTCCCCTCAACACCACAGCAAAAACACAGCTGGACAGAACTATGTGCTATTCCTCCTCCACCATTTAGAGAGGACACTCTCCTTTGGTAATGAAAAAAATACCTTTAAAAACCTATGGTTACTCCACAAAAGGACTGTAGGTATCCCTCATTATATTACAATAATAACATAACATAGTTTTGCTAGGGTTGCCAGGTCTAAGGCTGATATGCCAGGGAATGGCTGTGTTTCTTTGACCCTTTAAGTACAGAAACAAATCTCAGGACCAGGAGCATTGGAGGAGGAAGAAACTAGATTTTTGCATGTTGACGTTGCAGTACGGCCTGGGCACTTGTCTTCACTCATTTCCAACTGGCAGAGGATTCTGTGGCACAGTAAAATGATTATTTCTATGTGTTTTTCACTGGGGCAGCATTGTTTACCCAGCAACAAGTGGAGGGAAATGAGAAAAGAGGCACTTGGGCCCATTTTGCCATTTGGACTAAGATATGGAGAGGAGCACCAGGACTGTGATTCTTGAGCCTTGCTGTTGTGACAACAGTGGTGCAAGGCCGGGGGGGAAGAAATCTTCAAGGAATGGCCATGAACCTTCCACAAGCCCCAGCAGCATTACAGGGCCTGAAAAACCTCCCACATCTCAGGTGTGGAGTCATGTCACATGCAAGGTGAGCTTTCAGGGGAACCCCAACAAATTCTGTAGTTACTGACCACACCTTTCACGGACATGGGTGTGTTGTTCATGAAAATGCTTTCCCTGACTGTGGGTTGCTACAGTCCCTGGGGAGCCAGGCTTTACTCAAATTAGTATTAATTAATCAATTAGTGATCCTATTTCATTTTAGACAAGCTTAGGAAGTTATAAAATGAGTTTTCCCTCTGCTTCCGGGGTAATGACTTAATGATCAACTATAAAGTATCTGAGCAAAAATATGAACTGGTGACTGGTCCTCAAGCGACTTTAAGGTGTAAACATCTAGGGGTGATATTCCACCAGTCCATCTCCAGAAAGCTTCAGGAAATTAGTCAGCTTTAGTACATTTCTCCCACTGATGAGTGGTTGGTGCATTCCTGCAGCCAGTCAAGTTTTTCACAGCAAAGATTCCTGCTCAGTTCGTTACCTGAGTCATTAGTTACGTCAAAGGGAAGTCTTTACTATTAACCACATTTAAGCCTTATTCTTGGAGTCTTTCTTGCTCTTAACAAGATGTGCCCTCAGTGCACTTATTCAAAGGTATTGCATAACTGTTCATTGCGGATTTATTTGCCACTGCAGAAAGATTCAGTATAATGTAGTCAACAGAGAGCTCAGCTTTTTCTCTTTAGGGTGGGGATAGGGAGGCTCATAGAACTCCCTGGGATGATTCTTTGTTGCTTTAAAGAAAACAACAAACAACATCCAGCTATTAATTGGATGGTTTACATCCCTGCATTTATTAAATTAGTTCCAAAACAAACTTAACACTTATTTGAGCTCTGGAGTGCACACAGTACCATTACTATAATTCCATTATGTCTACCTTCCTCCTGACCCAAGCATCTTTTTCCATTTCCAAAGCAGCTGTCGAGCACAGCTGCAGCCTGTTCTTCTGTCTGATCTCTTTCCAGTTTATATAAGTGATTTAAATGTTGCTAATGAAGATATTTAGAGAGTTGCACATTGCTTTGACTCTTCCAAGTGACATAAACTCTTTCTCTGGTTCGTTCCCCTATAGCTCACACATCCAAGGACAGTCCAGGCTCCATTTTCAATCCCAGATCATTACACTAATGGATCACATTGGAAGAAAAGCATCATTTGTTTGTGTGGAATTCCAACTTTTGATGAGCATCTGTTTTGTCTCAGAGTGTGCTGGTCATAACACAAAACAAGGAATAGGGAATTTGTGGCTTTCTAGAAGTCATTAATATTCCAGTTCCCATCAGCCAGGAATGATAAGAGTTGTTGTCCAACAACATACCCACAGGCTCCCTACTGTACAGGCCCTTCCACACTACATAATCATAACACTATGATTCCACTATGAACCACTACTATAGTTCCATCCCATAGAACTGTGGGATTTGCAATTTACCTACAGCAACTGATTTCAGTCATGCCCCTGCCTGACATTCTCTTTGCTACAAAAATGAGGTGGAGCTATGAGCAACTATTGATACCACAGTAGGGAGCATCCATACTGGAAAATTATAGCAGTTTTATTCCACTTTAACTACTATGATTGTTCCTATAGAATGCTGGGATTTGTAGTTTGGTGAGATGCTTAGTCTGCTTCCTTGAACTATAGCGTTGGAGGTTTCTGTAGCAGAGAATTCTAATTAGTTCATGAAACTGCAAAACCCAGAATTCTATAGCAAGGAGCCATGACAATTAAAGTGGGGTTAAAATGATATAATTGTGTGGTGTGTATATACTCAGCTGAGATTAATGTCACAATTTCGACTACTTTCCTAGGCTCTTGGTCTTGGAGGATTCCTGAAAAACATGTTAACATTATTCTGACTACATTAAGGACACAGGGAAAAAAACCAAACACTTAACTATAATTCCCATCAACTAGTACTGTTGGATGGGTACAGGTATGGGAGAATGGAAAAAAGTATTAGAATCATAAATACAAATGGTGGCTTTTGCTTATAGTTTTAGTTTCTGCCACAGGTTATGTTCATACTCCCACAGAAGATGGCAAATAGTCTTTAAGGGGGTTCATATGCTGCATTTTCTTTATTGCTCTCATCACAGTTTTAAAGGATTTTAAATTGCTTTAATATGGTAGGTTCTTTAATTGTTAACATTTTAAAATGTTAACATAATTTTGATCAATTGCTTTAATGGGAGCATTTGAGAAAAAGGCAGGGTATTAAATAAATAAGTAAGTAAGTAAGCAAGCTCAGCTGAAGATCTAAGTGAAAATTCACTTTACCAACTTGCATGATATCCATTGAAAAGTATCCATAGATGAATCAGATGAGATACAGTCCAGTTTTTGAATTTTTTCATAACAAAGTGTCTATATAGCAGGTATAAGACAAACTTTTTGAGCCGAAGCTTAAGAGCTTTTCAAATCTCAGATAAAATAAAGGGTGGCATCCTGCTAGTGACATATACATGTATAAGTTGCATCACCTGTCTGGGCTGAATTATTTGCCATTGTTCAACAGTTATATTCTGCTGTCAGTGGCAGAAACTGAGGCTATTTCTGCACTATAGTGTTATAGTGCCATTATTCTGCTTTCAACATCCTATGGAATCCTGAAGTTTGCAGTTTAGGGAGGGGCCTCAAAGTGCAGAAATGGCCTGAGTTGCACAAGCAGATATGCAAAGGGTACATTTCACAATGCAAATGCACAACAGGGGCCCATTCATGGATGTTTGCTGTGCAGTGCTGCTATTCTTTATGGGTGCTATGTAATGCTTCTGTAGAATATCTCAGCAAGCAGATATTTACACTGTGCTAAAGGGATGTAGGATTGCGATCATATCATTTAAATTTCTGACAGCCACATCAAGGAACACTACAATGTATGTAGGAGTTTATTGTGTAACACAGAAGCCTGTACAACAAGCACTTTCTCCTGGATCCTGCATTCAAGAGAACAATATGGTAAATCACATACCTGAAGCCAAGGACACTTATCCAGTTTGCCAAAGGGATATCTTAATATTTCCTTCAAAAAATACAGATCTGAGCTCTCGCTCTCTCTGTCTATGTATGTTGATAATGATATGAATCCCATCCGCAGTATCATCTCTCCTGCCAATAATTTATGATTTAGTCCATGGGGCAGTTATGTGAGTCATTTCCTCTTGCAAAATTATGCTCTGTGCATTATGGAAAAATGCAGATCTGCAGCCACTGAGGCCTAATGACATGATTACACAAGAAGTGGAGCATGATCTGAGACATATACCCTTGCACAGCTTGGGACAGATAGTGCTATGTCAGCATATATTACTACCTCCGGTGAGTAAGATTGTGTATGACTCATTCAGCAAGGATTTCCCTCCCCTCTTCTTCCTCCTCCGTTATAATTCATTGTACACTTTCCTTGTTATTTTGGAAGTAAGGCAGTTTCTCAGTCAGATACAGAACAATGTGTATCTGTCTGCCCACAGAAAGCAAATCATGTGAAACATTTGCTACTAATATAGCAACTAATAATGTATGAGTCTATGCCTATGCTGGGGCAAGGAAAATCTGCTTGGTTTTACAGGCTGGGGGTACACTCTTACCATCTGAACAATGAGAGCCTGTTCATATGACGATATGATGAATGTCCCAGGTTTCCTTTTCACACAGGTGGGAATGGATTCCACCTATTGTCTATATATGTAACTCTACATGCACCCTGGGCTATCCAGATGGCAATCTCCACAGTTTGGTACAATTATACCTCCTCATTGGCCACCATTTTATGGTAAACACTATTGTTACCAGGACTGATATGCACACTTGCAGAAGATCTGACTAATTTCATAGAGTTTTGAATACAATTCCAAGCTGGGTTTCTTCGCCTAGTTAGGCAAGAAGACATGAGAGTGGCCGATATCTCAATGATCCAGACAACAAGAAGTGCCAGATGAGCAGTCATGTTGTATTGACATAGAATTACAGTAGCACAATATTGTACAAGTGAGAACAGCACTTCTAACAATGCAGCAACAAAGACAAATTGTCCTCAGGGGGCTTCATTTTTGCCTCCTTCTCCTTCTTTTCTCACTGGCCTGCCAGGGTGGACCAACAAAGTCAGCATTAATGCTTTTAAGGGCACTCTATTAATTATGCTTTGACTACGCTCTTTTGTTGTTGTTGTGTACCTTCAAGTCATTTCTTTTTTTTTTTTTGAGACTTCTTTTTATTGTAAATACAACAAATAAAATACATGTATTTAATAAATAACTGCAGTTTACATTACATAGTGGCTATTATAATCATTTGATCTTCATCCATTTCTTCCTGGAATATAATAATATTCATAGTTCTATCTTAATCATACTTCTAAAAGATTCTAGTTAATTATTTGTTCCTGATCTATCTTGTCTGACGATGCTTTCTGTTCTTTCTAAATCATACTTCAATATTACCTCCTACATTCAATTTCTTATTAAGTCACTTCTGACTTATGATGACCTTAGGGCAAACCTATCATGGGGTTTTCTGGAGCTGAGAGTGTGTGACACACCCAAGATCACCCAATGGGTTTCCATGGATGAGCAGGGGAATCAGACCCTGGCTTCCAGGATCGTAGTCCAGTGCTCAGACTGCTATACTACACTGGCTCTCAACCTCTCTTAATCACCCCCAAAATTCAAAGTCTTTCCCCAGGGGAACAGAGCTTTGAAATCTGATTTCTGTTCTTTCTCTCTCTTTTTGTTTGCATTTGTGTATAGTGACAAAAATTATATGAGGGAAGCAGTAATGCTATCCCTCACTGGAGGAATAAATGTAAGTTATTAACAGGCTAATAATCACTGATCCTCAACAGCACTTATCTGGAGTGCAGATAAAAAGAAACATATATATCTATATCTATATATATATTTTCACATATAAACAATAACTAACAGTAAGATAATTCTATAACAACTATTAACATATATAGTTCAATACTATCAACCCCAGATCATGAAAAAAATTATAATTACATATAAGCAAATAATGTGGATGGATCGAGATTTTCATGAAATCCTAGATTTCATTCTGTTATGAATACACCCAGTTTCTTAATACATCCATCTGCAGAGGATGGTTTTTAGTTAACATTCTTGCCCACTTTAGCTCAACTGGACTTATTTTTTAGTAAACGTTATTGGAAGACCTTGACCACTAAGAAGAGTATTTTTCCCCCTGTATGGTGCCAACCTGAGAATCATAGGCCCTCCAGGCGCTGAACTGCACCTTCCCGCATTTGTCACTCTTGGGTCATTTCTGCCCTACTCTGTAATAGTGCTATTATTCCACTTTCAACATCCTATGGCATCCTGGGGTTTGCGGTTTAGGGAGGGGCATTTAGCATCCTCAGCCAGAGAGGTCTTTGGCCTCAGTAAACTACAAACCCTGGAATTCCACAGGAAGTTGAAAGTGGAATAATAGCACTATAACAATGTAGGGTGGAAATGGCCTTGGCTATGCTGACTAGGGTTACTGAGAGCTGCAGTTTAGCAACATCTGGAGGACCGCACAACTCCCAATAAGATATCATGTTATATTAAGTGTTTGCCTGGGACCTTTGTTTCACTCCTCTTCCAACTAACTGAGGGAAAGAAACATATTAGCAAAGATGAAGCCACTTTGTTCCCTATGTAAAATCCACACCATTTGGGCATGTGCTCCTATTTATCCCAAAACACAGTGAGCCCTTCATGCAAGGCACATTCAGTAAATTCATGCAGTGTTGGAGCATTGCTTTAACAGACAAGGATATCCATGCTTGAGGGAGGGAAGGATGGAGGGGGGATGAAGTACTCTTTCTGGCAGCTTGAGTTTTATTATAAACATGCAAATCCACACAGGGAGAATCTTGTTTTTAATTCTGCCAAGAAAGACTAAGAGATAAATGAGTGCTTTCATAGTACTATGTACAAACTCTCTGGTGCTGTCTCTTTCTTTCTAGTAGAAGGGATTGTTTGTACAGATACCCTCATTTGTATACTGTCAATATATATTGGGGGAAGGGTAGGTTGTCTTCAGAACCATAATAATAATTGCAGGTGCTGCTTGGGAGCAGGTAATGGGGTAAAACAATGGTAATACCATACCAAAGACCAGTTCTGGACCTCAGGGACCTCCAGCCATGTCATTCCTGTCATCAGACTTTCCAGTCACCTGCAAGGATACCTAAGGGAAAAATTAGGGGAGCACAGTGCATATTGTTCCCTTTGTTAGGAGTGCCAAGTTTGGTGGGGATGAATTTGCCATCTGTTCTACTCACTACAAAAAAATCTGGTCAGCTGTAAACTTTGTTTTTATATGTTGCCACTTTCCATCAGCACTAACAAAAGTCAGAAGGGGATGTTTGGCATATAATTTTCTAAAACGTTCTTCAACGGTGCATAGTTCACTTTTGCACATTTTAACACACACACATACACACACATGTGTTGATGTTTGCTGTCACCTGCTTCTGTAGGAGCTTGCACGCATGATTTCTAGCAGCTTTTCCTCATGTGCCAACATGTAAAGAACTTTTACATGCTCTTTAAAATGTATGCCTTATTCATTTGTTGCAGCTATTTGTTTAGCACCTCCCAAGGTAATACATAACACTTAAAAATATTTACACAACAAATAAAAGCATTCTTTAAACACAGATTAAAACAATATGTAAAAAATAATTGTAAAATATCTGTAAAAAAAAGTCCCCAAAGCTAATTCTGCTTCTAAGTACCAAATGTCACATGGGCTGACACAGTCTTGGCTCAAAAAGGATGAGGCCAGTTTGACATCCCTTGAGATGGAGACAACAACAATGAGAATCTATCCCTATTCCTTCCATGTTAAATCTGTTTCTGATATAAAATTTTCTGCTAAAAAAGTAAAACCCAGGAACACATCTACTTTTTAACAAAAGTATTTTGTTGTTGTGTGCTGACTTCTGGTGACCCTAAAGCAAACTTATCATGGGGTTTTCTGGGGGCTGAGAGTATGTGACATGCCCAAGGTCATGCAGTGGGTTTCCATGGCCAAGGAGGAAATCAAACCCTGGTCTCCCGGGTTGTAGTCAAACCACTACACTACACTGGCTAGTATAACAGAATTGTCTTTCCCTTTATATTAAAATCTTTATTGGTGGTTTAAAAGAGCTATATGTATGTTCCGGGAAATGCCTCCAGCTGATTTCACTGGGTCCTTCTTGGGAGCAGACATGCAGAGGACTCCATTATTGATTCTACATTTGTTTTTAAAGCCACATGATAATGCATATCAGTGCATACCAAGGTTATTTTTTTTTTAAAAAAACCCTTCTCTTGTGAGACCCACTTCAGTCTTTTTCTACTGATGCTGTGGAAATCATAAACCTGAAAGCAGTGAGATATTGGATGTGGCTGAAAAAACTGAGGGGGCTTTTCTACAGCAATGCCCCAGTTGTGGAACTCCTTTCCAAAGAAGCTTAGATGAACTCCATTTTTGCCTTGTTTTAGGCAGGCATTGAAAAAAAGTGCTATTCTGCCTAGTGTTTGACGGATTTTAATGTTTTATTTTCAACTGATTGTTGAATGTACAGTATTGTTAAGTTTTAAATGATGAATTGTTTTGAGGCCCCTTGTGGGAATTAAAAGAGTATATATAAGCATCATTACTCCAACCACAACCAAGAACTATCTTTCTTCTTCCTTCTCTTACTATTACTACTATAAAAGGAGTTTTCATAGTCAACCCTATTATTAGGTAGTGGTGAAACTGCCCAAGGCAGTAGACGTTGGATCTCAGGAAAAAGTAGCAAATTCTTTGTTATTGAATGTGTCATTATGGTGTTCTAAGAACTGAAAGAAAATTGGAAGACTAGAGGGAAAAAATGAGAACGAGAGAATCCTCCTCAAGCGCCTTTCTTATTTCTCCCCAACCCTTGAATAGACTTGAGGACTTCTCCCAAGCCCTTTCCACACATTACTGGATCCTAGCAGTGTCCTGCGGGGTTCTCAGTAGCACCTCTCCTGGGGATGGAGCACTCCCCTCCACACCGGCTGCCTGTGGGAATGGAGGAGGCATGATGGCCATGCGTCTTCCTTCTGCAGCACAGCCAGGAACTGTCCAGGCTGTGCTGGGGCAGGAAGCATAGCCATTGCACTTCCTGACTCTCCACAGTTCAGCTAAGTGTCGGAGGGCAACAGGAGGGCTGTGCGATCGCCAGTCATTGATGGGTTAAACCTGCCAATGATTTGCCACATGCTCGTAGCACTTGAGGATGGGAGAATGACGGGACACAGATGACATTGTGCATAAGCATCATCAAGGTCCTGTCCTTCTCCTGTCCCCAATGAGGGTTGACGACATTCCACGAAAAGAGTCCCAGACTCTCCTTTGTCCCTGTCTGCACAAAGCAGGAAGGTTGCATGGGGAGAGCACAGCAAGAGGATAATCACAGACTGTGTTGCAATAGCAAGCTCCATCAGTGTGACCCAGCTATCAGAACACAGGTGAGGAGGATGATCCTCTTTACTCAGTTTCCCCCACCTTCCTGTGATATTGGGAGGACAGAATCAAGTTGACTGTGAAGTTTATAGCCTCTCCAATCCTTGCTCAGTCTCTCCCACGCATGCCATGTGGGAAGCTTCTGAGATGAAAACAAGGATCATGGAAGTTTATAGCCTACACAATCCTAACTCAGCTTCCCTATACCATCCTGCCAAAGGAGACATTCTCCACCTTAGAGAGACCTCTTTAAACATTTTTGAAGACATCTGGTAGCAGAAAGAAAACTGATTATCTTTCTTTCCTATGGAAATAGTGGTAGAAAGTGTAGAAATTGTATGAGGACATTCCCCTCCCTCCTGACTTGGTCCATGGTATTGGTGAGATTTTTTCAGCTCCAAGTACAAAAATAACTCACTTACATGAAGTGTGCATGTGTGGTGGTGTAACACAATTTGCGACTTTGCCTCAAAAGTCTTGAGCTAGCTCTGCCATTTTACACAAGGTCCTTTGATGTTATAAGTGCCTTGCAAATGTAGGGTCAAGAATCTGAACCACAGACAAATGAAAGGCAGGCCCATGAGAACAAATCGATGAGTGGGATGAAAAGAAGCAGGCCAAGTAGATACAAAAGAAGAGAAGGGTGCCACTGCTATTGGTGTCATATAGAAAACTGGGCAGTCATCATTCAACTTCTTCTGTCTCTGATATGAGCTTGGAGTTACCATTTGGTAACACATGGTCCACTTCATTTGTCTTTCACCACTTACCATAAGTTACATTCCCTTCTAGTACCTCAAACTGGATTATATGATTTAGGAAGCAGGATTGTTTAAATAACTTTCTTCCTAAGTTTTATTTTCTTAGTGAATCCCAAAATCTTATTCAAGGTTTGAAGGCATGCTTGAGTTATAGAGTGTCCTGAGGAGGCTAAGTCCTATTTCCTTCAAGGGCAGGCTCAATTTCCTTTTATCCAAATGGGCTATCCAGTTCTTATATGAACTTTTCCCTGTTCAAGAGCTGCTTGACTCACATATGTTTTACTATGTAGCACATGCAATTTCTTCTCATTCACCAGAAATTTTGAATTGCCGGATCATCTGGATTGCTGTGTGTTTAAATATAAGAGGATCTAGGTGGGAGCGGAGGGTGCCTTATGAAAATGTCACTCTTTGCTTCTGTTGAAGCAAGATTACTGCCTTTGTTGTTTGTCACTTAAAAAGCACCCATGTTTTTATAAGCACTGTGCTGAGATTAAAGGATAAGACAGTCCTAGACAGAGCTTGAAAGTAGCTACTTTTTATTTTAGTTATTTATTTCTTCAGGACATTTATTTATCGCCTTTTGACCCACCAGAGCTCCTGAAGCTATACGCAATGGATGAAAAACACTTTAAAAACATGAAATAACTTTAAAAAGCTCCTCTTTAAAAACAAGTCTAAAAACAGAAAAACAGTGTAAAAAACTGACAGAGCTCACCCCTTTAATTTTAAAAGCTGAAGACCAAGAAAAATGCCACAGTCTTCACAGCCTGCTGGAAACTCAGAAAGGGAACCAGCCTGAATTTCCTCAAGTAAGAATTCCACAGTTGTCATGTCCACCAACCTAGACCATTTCTGCACTAGACTGTTATAGTACTATTATTCCACTTTCAGCATCCTATGGAATCCTGGGGTTTGCAGTTTAGGGAGGAGGATTTAGAATTCTCAGCCAGAGAGCTCTTTGGCCTTGATAAATTGCAAACCCCAGAACTCCACAGGATGTTGAAAGTGGAATAATACCACTATAACAGTGCAGGGTGGAAATGGCCCTAGTCTTATGGTGTGGGAGGACACACAACAAACCCTATGCTGATGATCTTACATTTCAGGCAGGTTTATATGGGAAGGGGCGGTCTTTCAGATAATTTGCAAACAAGGAGTTATTTGTAACATGTTCTCTTTTTTTAATAAAGATTTTATATCTAAGATATGTTATTACAACCCAATAAAGAATAACTTCACATCACTGAGTGCAACTATAGCATTAGAGTTACTTTTTTTTTTATAATTGTGGGGGATGTAGCCTCAACAAGTGGTGAAGGATTAATATTGTGGGTAAAGTGCTGGGTTGTGCTGCCATGTCTCATGCTCTCTTGTGGGTCTTGAAGTGCCTTCTGGCATTCAGATAAAAGTAGTTACAACAAATAGTCAGTGTAATGAGTTTACTTTTTACTCAGTTGAATAAAGGGTAAATGTAACCATATTTTAATAATTACTCACTGTGGGGACTTGGGACAACAACTATAACAAGTTGCTTTTGAAGACCACGTAGCTGATAGGATATGATAGATGGGAATGGGTGAGGGAGGAAATATTTGAACTCAGTGTGCTTTCTGGTAGAGAGGAGGCAGAGATGTGTTTCCTATAGCTGCTTTTTCTCTGGCCAACCTGCCCCTAAACATGACCCAGAAGCCTAAACCTTGGGAAATATCAGAATGGACATGGAACACCATCTCAGTGAATTAGTCTTGCCTCCAAAATGTCACCCCATTGAAATGGCCTAATGTTTCTTCCCAGATACTTAGCACATCCCTAAATTCTCTCACATGAACTTAGTGCTTGGGTTAGAGCAAGCCCCCACAACATCACAAAGACTCCTTAGAAAACCTCACCCTGGCAATATAGTGGGGCATTCAAAGCAAAGGTGCACCACCAGTTCCTATCATCATATAAGTATCTCCTTATGACCATCTCACCTACCTACTGCCTGTGTGTCACATGTCTTCTCCCTAGAAACCAACTACACTGTCCCACAGTGTTTGCCACAATATTTAACAAGGTCAATACTGACAGGAGACTCTTTGTTTTGTCCCTTGACAAGTCAATTCCCAGTTCTTCAGCCACTGGAACACATTTGCTCATCAGCTTGAGATAATGGCCTCACTGTACATCTCCTGGAAAAAGAAAACCATTCAGGTGTTGATGCCTCATGCTAGCCAGTTTACCTCCTTCAGATCCTGCAACAAGGATCTGAAAGGGCCAGATGCCAAATAAGAGATAGAGTATTGACCCCAAAGTCACAGTCAAATTTCACAGCTAACAAGTGTCTTTACTACCATTACCTTTGCTATGACTTATGCAGCTGATGCTAGAAAGCAAGGGCGGTGTAAAAATGATGGAGAAGAACACACCCTGAGATGCTCCTGAACTAGCTACCCTATAAGATTTTTTTTTTAATTGAGTTTTTGAGCTTAGGTTGTACATGTGAATTGTATAGGAGTTCTATTCTGTGTTTCTTCTTCTTTTTCTTTTTCTCATTCACCTCTTCATTCCTCTGCAGCCTTCACGGTTGTCCATGCTTCTTAATCTGAAGAATCTAGTGAACTACCTCAAGAATGTTTTCTTTAGGGTTCTAACTGAAGTGTAGGCAACTGGATGGGAGCAGACTGCTAGTAACTGAAAAAAGGATTATATGATGAAAAGACAGGACAATGGCACATAACACCCAGCCGCCTCATAACTAAATAATCAGAAGAACCCCAAGAAAGACCCATCCTTGAGAATTTCTCTGAAAATGCCTCTTCTTTGTCTGAGGAAACTTCTTCCCCATCACCTTGAAGGAGAGTGGTTGAAAAAAATGTAGAAGAAAATTTTCTGCTGTTGTTAACACACTCATTTTTATATTTTGATTGTGTTCAGTTTAAATTGGAATTTTTTTCATTGTCAGCCATCTTGAATGCCATTTGGGGGCAAAAAGGGGTGGGATATAAAGAAAGAAAGAACTAATTGGCAGAGGAGACCATGACATGCCCTGGTTCTCTGGTCCCATGCAGGAAAAGGAGGTCAACAGAAAAGACAGTCACGAGGGCCATTTCCGCACTAGACTGTTATAGCGCAATTATTCCACTTTCAACATCCTATGGAATCCTGGGGTTTGCAGTTTAGGGAGGGGCCGGCTGGCCCCTCCCGAAACTGCAAACCCCAGGATTCCATAGGATGTTGCAAGTGGAATAATAGTGCTATAACAGTCTAGTGCGGAAATGGCCAAGGTCTCAGCAATAAATGTACTGGTTCTGCTGGCTTTGTTAGGCTCTTTTCTCTCACTAAAATGTGAACCTATTAGGTGAAATGAAACGAAACAGTAAGGAGCTGACTCCAGAGCCCTTAGAAAGAACAAAGATCACAATCTCTGCTCCTCCCCTACCCTCCCATGCACCTTCCCATTACCATCTTCAGTGCTTGTATCCTCCTGGCCCATCCACAATCTGATCCACGCTTACAACCAAAGCAATAGGCAGGCAGGGGAACACTGATGTTTATCAAGGCTCAAAAACCATCAAGAAGAGCATTTGCTTTGCATACATCTTACCTCATTGAAACATGTTTTCAAGAGAATTCCACCAAGACGACGTAAGTCGCTGTGCCAAAGTTATTTCTTTTTAATCCTGCCTTTTATGTGGTTGGATGTTTTGTGTAGAAATAATTGAAAGTGACGAGATTAGTGTGCAAGTCAGACATTATCAAAAGATCCAAACAAGCAAATAACCATTTTAAAATGATGATGCCTGCAATGAATTATTGCCACAGAATGGATGGAGAGCATTTCTATGTTGGGGGGGGGGTCTACACAAAAGAGAGAAGAAATTCTGATGTAGAAAAAAATGAAACTGTCAGATTGAGACAATATCAAACAGAAATGACCAGAAACCAGAAATAACAGTTTCATTAAGCTAACATTTCTAAGCGCCAAACTAAATATGAAGTTAATTGTATGAACAAAATTAATGTGTGTCATTGTTCTTTTTGAAGTAAATAGCAGTTGGATCAGAACCACAAAGGACTGCCAAACCCAAATAAACAGACTTTAAATATTTTTTCAGCAGCAGTACTCACCCCACAAAATTCTGCCCTTGGCCTTGTTTTCACTGAGGAAAATCAAGTTGTACTTGAGCTGCAGGCGAGGACATGTACGAGGAAATACTCTTTCATACCAAAATACAATCTGCACATAAAAAATTAGCATACCTGAGAAATGGCTAGATTAAAACTCTTCCCTTTAGTATTTAGATTTTGATTCCAAATGAATTCTTAAAGGACCTCCACAATTACTGGAGAATCTTTTACAGTTTCTGCAATGTGAATTGTTATCTTTCCCACGTTATGCTTCCTCCTCCTTTAAATGTCAGCCCTGGAATTGAATGCAATCCCATCATAATCACAGTTCATGACAGTCATTCCCCTGCCAAATGTTTCCCTATCCTTCCTCCATAGTGAAACTGATGAGAACTGGTAAAAATACTGGCAAATTCACTTGTGAACTCTTCTGGGAAGGCAAATAGCTATTCCCTTGGCAGCTGATGGAGAATGGTGGCCCAAGCTTTGGGCAATGAATCAGGAAACCATTGGTCCAACATCAGGCAATGGCCCTACGTACACATACCCTTTCAGACTCAGTGGTGTAGGAAAATAAGCATATTGATCAGCTTTACAGGGGGGGTGCAGATGGTAGCTAGATAATGTGGATGTTGAAGCACTTGTAGATTCCAAAGCAAGGATGGAGAGCCTGTAGCCCTCCAGATATTGCTAGACCATAGCTGTCATCATCCCTGGCAATTGGCCATACTAGCTAGGGCTGATAGAAATTAGAATCCAACAAGATCAAATAGTCAGCAGGCTCTTCCATCCCTGCTTTAAAGGGCTATATAAATTTTAAGTCTATTGTTTCCCCTTGACCTAACATTTCTCTTTCTAGTGACTAGCTCGGAGCCTAAACTCAATTGGCCTCTGGGCAAAGTGAGCCTCAGAAGAAATAAGTATTGTGAAATACCTTTGCTGGGTACATTTCACAGTATCTCTCTCTGGTCATCACCCATGGGAAGGGCGGAGGCTGAGAACATTTCTCTAGCAGAAAAAAAAGCAGAGTAAACAGTAGGGTGGCAAAAAAACATGTCCAATGTTCTTGTATCTGTATTTCCTGCTTCTAGCATTGCCAGGTTGAATATGGGATAAGGCTTCTGTAGCTTTAATTGTTAACAGGTCCTGGATCAGGAGGAGGTACTGTAAAGTTCCCTCAGGTGGAACTGCAGCGTCTCCTTCCTCATCTAGCCCAACATAACTGTGAGTGCTTGCAAAATGCATCATGTTGTTTAAGAAAACCACAGAGTTGCTGACTAAGTGCTGCAAAAAAGATCAAGATGGAATCCTTGCAGAATGTATGAATGTAGGATTCAAGTAATGGAGAGTAAAGAAACTAGTGGAAGATGTGCACACATGCATGCACATACACACACTTATGGATACATATGTGCATGCACATGCATGCTCATATGATTGTCTGAAAGAACAATCAATATAATGACTCCATATAGCCATTTGAGATGTTCTGGGAAAATGAACTTTCTTTCTGGAACATACTTTGCCCTGTGAGTGTTTCAGTAAATCGCATTAGTTGGAGGAAAGCCCCAGAGGTATTATATCAGAAGTTTTCCAGTCCATTCTGAGAACCTTAAAACAGGGATAGAGGTTAGTCAGCAAAGGATTGGATTACTGAATTGGAATTCCACATAGCCTGGCACTGTGTCTCATCCTTGTTGCTTTAAAGGTATGTGCAGGGAACTGAATTTCTTCCCCCACCAGTTCTTCCCCTCAAAAATAAATGTGTATAAATCAGAGGGGTGATCCAAGTCTACTGTCTCTCAGGATACAATTGTAAACATACTATCAGAAAGTAAGTTGCATCGGGCATGCTGGGAACCTACTTCTGGGTAAACATGGATTGAATTAAGTGAGATGAAGCATCTGTTGATCAGCAAATGAAACAAGATGTTATCATTAGTGGCATCACATCATGGAATGTGACTTTTAAGAAGAATGCATATTCCCATATGTTGAAGCCCTCTGTAACTGAGCAGTGACAGGATGATGGTCTGGCTCCCAGAGCATTATCCTACCACTACTGAATTATGGATGGTTTCTGCAAGCCATTAGAGTCATTCTTCTTAAAAGTAAATTTACAAGCTCAGTAACCAATAATGCAGAGAGAGAAGAGTCCCCCTCCCTCTCTCATGCAAAATCAAAAGCTAGCATAAGAAAGACATTGCTTAATGACCAGATGTTTGTCCTGAAACACAGATGAATACTGGAAAAGAAAAGGGGTGTTCAAGGTTGCCCTGACACTGCTACCTACTTCAATTCCCTCCTGCCTTCTTGCAGGGTCTTGCTGGGGTACAAAGCTAATTGAAGCAGAACTGGAGGAGCCACCAAGGGTCCTTTCACATAGCATACTGACAACCTGGCTTAGAAACATGGGGACCACATGGGAGCCGTTTGGGCAAGATTCCCAGAGTGTGTCATCTCAGCATATCCTTGTAACTGCATACGACCTGGAACAAGAAACACAGTGTGAAAGGACCTGAGCCTAAATCATGCAATCTAAGATTGTTTTCACTGTAGGACTAATGCCTGACTGTGAAAATGCAGAATGAATTGTTTCTGAAAGGTATTTTGTATGAACTTCCAACTTATTGCCCCAAACACACAATCTAAAGAAGAAATATTTCCAAGCTCTTATCCTGGTCTTTTATCAAGGCCTGGTGCACAATTCTCTGATGAACCATGGAAAAATTGAAATAGCTGTGTTGGTAGATTCCTGAACCCACTTTTGTGAAGTTGCTTTCAGCAGGTTTTAAAAGCAGCTTCCAGTGAAGCTTCTTTCTGACATTCTGGTTTTATCACAATTACAGTTCATCATGTCTGGCCACTCTGGTCATGTGAAAGAACTTTGATTAGCAGGCCAAACTGTTGAGAATGAGTTCAACCTAGGCCCTTTTCACACGTGGAGGGAGAAACGGGGAAAACGCGCTGAAACGGAGCTTACCGGCAGCCGGGTAAGTCCGTCGCCATGCGGAGCAGGGCGAGTTTGCTGCTCCACACTCCTGTGGCGTCCTGTGGTGTCCAAAATGGCAGCTTACAGCTGGTGGAGGCTCTCCACCAACTGGAGAAGCTCGCTAGCTGGAAACCTGCCCCCGGCAGAACTGCAGGCACGCACTTGCGCGCGCCTGCAAATCTACACCGGGGCGCTGTGACGGAGCTGCATGGGGCTGCACGCTCCGTGCTTTTTAAAAACCTCTTAAAAGAGGTTTTTAAAAAACACGCAGCGCCACCACTTCCAGTCGCTTCAGAGCGGATTGGGGTGTGGAACTGAAAAATTATATACGACCCAGCGCACTCCACGGTGTAGGCGACCTCCGTTAGAGGTCGCACTGCCCCGTTTTAATTACCCCGTGTGAAAAGGGCCCTAGTCACCCTTATCTTTGCTTCTGTGAATATGACAGTTAAAACTGTCTGTAAGTTGGCATGACACTGTAGCTTTGCAGGTGCTGTGCCATGCTATACCACTATTGGGTAATTTGGAAGTAAATTATTTTCCCAATTGAAATAATCCATTAATAGCCCCACCCTACTATGGTTTAGTGATTACTTTGAGTGCAAATGTCTTGTTCTGCTTTGTTGCAATATTGGGAGCACAGTTGGTGCAGGGTAGATGTGGTTTCATGTTCCTCCCTTGGAGATCCCCCAGGGATTTCCAGCAGGAAAATCCCAGACTATTTCTGGTGGTTGGGCTGGGACAACATCAGGATTCCCAAGAATTCCCAAGAGAATCACTATATGAGTGTTCTCTGTTCTCTGGCATGGTTTTTTTTTTATATTTTAATTATTAGCTGGAATCTTATGGGGGAGTTATGAATCCATAAACACCATAGTTACATTACTACTCAGTGAACCTCAGCCTGACTCCTTTTGCAATCCTCACTTACTGGGAAGCAGTAGCTGAAATCAATGTGGGTTTGGTTTTTCTTTCTCTCTGGAAGAAGCTGATGGATGGACTTCCTGCCCCCTCTTGTAAGCAGGCCCCTCATGCTAGAGATCACACCAATGACAGGGTGCGTGGGAACATTAGTCAACTGCTCTCTGATCAACAGGGGAACAAATCCCTATCAATTGCAGTTGCTGCTGCCCAGTAAATAAAGATTGGAGGCTTTCACTGTTCCCTTGTAGTCCCTAAACTAGGATCATGAATATGTAACAGTTACAAATGTGTAACTCTAGGTTATGCATTCATAACCGCCATAGAAGATTCCAGCTATTATGTTTTTTAATAAGGAGAGTAGCACAATAGTGTAATTCCAATGTAATCCTATTAAATATTGTTGCCCAGAGAGACCATGAAGTTCAGGAAAGGTTTAAAGAGCAAATAAGGGGAACAATTAAAAATGTTTAAAGAGTAATGTGCAAAAGCAGGACTGGACAAGTGTTCGTTCACAGGAAAAATCATAAGAAAAAAAGTGGAGTGGTGTGTGTTAATTTTCCTGATCTTGGTGGGGAGTGGAGTGTTTCCATAATAGCATCATTATGTTAATTGCGCAATTATGGCTTCCTTTTTTGGAAAAAAAATAAGAACATACACCAATCACCGAACAGGAGGTACAGCGAACAGAGTGATATAAATGGTATTGTCATGTTTCCAGTATGAAAAAGGAAGCACAGGAACTAATCTGACTGCAGTGCAAATGAGGTGATGATGTGAAAGTATGCAGTGCCATTCCACTACTTTTCTGAGCACAGGTATGGAGCATTTACAATGGAACAACCTGAAGAAACTGACTAGTATGAGAAGCACCCCCATTACCGAATTTCAAAATAGGTATCATAAAAATAGATATCATATCAATCTGGACAGTGAAAAGATCTCCCATCTCCCCCGGCATTTGTGGCACTTGCCATTGGGAAGGGTGAGGGTTGCATTGGCCAGCAAAGGAGCAGCTGTGCATTGCTGCCTCTCTGAAAGAAAGGGTTGTCGTGACAGCCAGAAGACCTGCCCAGAAGAAACATGTAGGGAAGAATATGTAGCAGGAGGACTTAAACCCTCTGGTGAAATTTAAGGAGGAGATTTAGAATGAGGCAATGAAGGGTCTCATCTCATGCAACCTGGTTTATTTTGACACCCAGTAGGCTTCAAATACAATATACATTTTAATGTAAACTTTCCCATAATACATGCAGATTGCTTGCTCATTCTTAAATTAGAAAACTCCATTGCAACATTTGAAAAGTGCACATTGCAGTTTCACTTCATTTATTGATAAGAAAAAGTGAAATTAGGACAGTAATTAGTAAAAAGTGGTACAGTGTTTATGGTGTTCTTCTGAGACTTGGGAGAGCTGGGTCCCCTTATCACCACACAATTGTAACAGTATGATTCCACTTTAACTCCCATGGCTGCATCTGATGGAATCCTGACATCTACAGTGTAAAAGCAGCTCTTAGAGTTCCTAGTGAAGGAGCTCTAGTGCCTCACCACATTACAGATCCCAGAATTCAGCAGGATGTTGCAATGACAGTTAAACTGGAATTATAGTGTTATAACTGTGTAGTGGTCTGGATACTACTCATGCCAACATGACAATTCATTATCTCTCAGCATGATCTGCCCCACAAGGTTGTTCTGAGGCTAAAGTGGGGAGGAGGAAGGATGTGTACATTGTCCTGAGCTCACTAGGGGAAAGGTAGGATAGAAATGTAATTAATAAATAGGAAAGTAAAAACTGACTGAATGCACTACTCCAGCCATATGCAGTAATGTCTCCATATCCATATAAATACTGTATATGTAGACAGCAATGTTTCCTGCCTTCGATGGTTCAAAAATAAGAATACTTTAGAAAAAACACGTTGAAGATAGCTTTGTAAATGATAACTGAGAATGGAGCCTCCTTTTTCATTAGAGGCAATGTAGTTCTGAATAGAAATTGCTGCAAGGAGGAGTTGTAGTCTCCTCATATACCTGTGGGTGTCCAGAGGGATTTAGCTGGCCACAGCTGGAGACAAGCTGCTGGGTAACTAGGTATCATTGAACAGCAACTCCTAGGAGCCTTAGCCAGGATAGTAAATGGTGAAGAAAGCTGGGAGGTGGACCCCAGTGGCAAATAGAGGGATACATGATTATCACCCTGAGGTAAACAGACTCTTGGGCCCTTTCTGCGCCTTATCTTCTTCTGGCGCTGGGGTGAGGAGATTGCACAAGCAGTCTCTGGTGAGAGGCTCTCGCGTCCGGGTCCTTTGGCTCCACATGAGCTGCCTCCTTATGCGAGAGCCCTGCCTCTTCCTTCCGCAGCACAGCCTGGGGCAGGAAGCATGACCGGCACGGCTCTAGAGGCTCCGCATGCAAGGTAAGTGCATGCAGGGCCCAGGAGCAATGCGCGATTGAGCACCATTTTCGGCTTCTAGCCGAAAATGAAAAGGTGTGCGATCAGCGCCTGCCGGCCCCTGGAGCGTTGCGCAATTGTGAGTGCGTCATGCAGATTGCTCCCCACAATTGCAGAACGCTCCAGGCCCTCTTTCGCATGGAAAATGCCATGCGAAAAGAGCCTTGGTTTTAGCCCAGCTGAATTCTTGTCCTGGTGCAGATGCTTGGGAACTGGGGGCAGGTTTGTCTTTATTACTGATCTTGTATAATACTGAACATTTAAAAAAAAACCCCACGAGCTCCTATGAAATAGCAGCCTAAAAACAATAGGAAATTACTTGGCATTTCTGTGTTGATCCAGTCAATATAACAACAGGATTTCACCTGCCTGTTTTTACTATCATTGGTTCAAATCACACATTCCTTGTGTCACTGTAACTGGTTAAACAAATGGCTTGTCCTTTACAACATTTCCTTCTTTAATTTTCTCATGAGCACTTATTTGTCCTGGTACTGGTAATGCTCACCTGTGAGCAACTTGCCTTACATTTTGGCAGGCTTTAAAATACTTGGGACTTTCAGCAACAATAAATTTCAAGGGATCAAAATAAGGAGTAAGACAGCTATTTGGAACCCAGAGCAAGCTTTTTTTTATTGTTATTATTACTATGTCATATACAATCTCTCTAACTCATTTGGGATTTCTCTCATATTGAAAAAGAATTAAAAGAAAGACAGAAAAAAGGAAAGAAACAAAAATCCTGTTTTGCAACTTCGATAGATTGCACCTGGAATTGAAAACGGAACTGTAGCCTGATCGTATTTCTCTGCTGTCTGTCTCCAAAGGTGGCTAGTCTGTCCATGGCTGTATTTCTCAAACCAGTATTTTCTAACTTGCTAGACAGCATCTTGGAAGGGATTTTGTTCATGTTCTGAATATTATTTTTGTAGAGGTAGCTTCCAACAGAGACCAAAAAGTTAAAAAGCAGCCATAGTGTAAGAAGCTCTTGCTCTTGAGTGTCCCACATGGCCACATTATAATATCAGCATGTGCCAACTGCACCCCAACCAACCCTGGGTGCATTGCACCCCAGACCAGGCATTTTGTTTTCGCATTTGAGGCAGGAAATCCCAATAGCACCTCTTTCTTTTTCTGGCAGTGAACACACAGTGGTAATAAATCAAACAAACAAACAGACACTGAAGTTAATTTTACATGTAACACGTTATTTTGACAGGTAGTTGCTTATTTTCAGTACCAAGTTGAAACAGTGTAACATTATTGCCTATATTTTCAGTGACTATATTTTGGTAAAAATAGCATTTGGTGGGGGTGAGGTAGCAGAGTGGGTGGCCTGCGAGGGCCCCAGGGGGGCAATGCAGCCCTCTAACCTCCAACAATTGACCACCCTTGCATTAGATAAACACACTAAGTTGGGTGATTATGAGTGATCAAATGTGTAGACTGCTATAGAATAACAGATGCTTTGAAAAATAGTGTAGGTTTTTTTTACTGAGAGGGACATTGTAAGTTGCTTATGGGATTTTCTATATCATCTGCTGAAATAATTTTGTTGACTTGAGTGTTACTCATCTTGACTTGGATGGGTATGCCATTTGCTTTTCTGCCTTAGGAAGCAAAATGTCTGAGGTCAGTACTGTTGCTGTGATCCTCACAACCACTGCTGCTGATGCTTCTTCTCTCTTTCCTAGTGTGGTATCAAGCGGCAACAACTGAATCGAGCTCTAGGTGAGATAATGTGAAGCCAGGCTACCAGTAATCAGGGCTCCCCATAAAGACTTGAGCATTCACAAGTGGGCTGACGGTGCCAGGTGAGCCATTGTGATGTAGTGGTTTGAGTGATGGACTACGAATTTGCAAGACCAAGGTTCCACTCAGCCACAGAAACCCACTGGGTGACTTTTGGCAAATCACACTCACTCAGCTTCGGAGGAAGGCAAAGGCAAACCCCTCTGAAGAAATCTTGCCAAGAAAACCCAGTGATATATTCACCTTAGGGTTGCCATAAGTCAGAAATAACTTGAAGGTACATAGCAACAATAAAATGGTGCCAGAATACTGTCTTTATCAGAAGAAATTATGAAGAATAATTTGAGAAGTCCCAGTTGTGAGGAAGCTTATCTAATGTAAATATGTAGGAGCTAGGACATATTGACCAAGCTTTTTTGGCTGAAGGGCAGGGTGTAATAACTTGAAATCCATCCATCCACCCACCCATTCATCCTATGGCAAGACCCAACTAGTGCGGTAGACCTACTGACTCAAATGCTGAATGGTAAGCCAAAACCAATGCAAATCCCAGAGATCTGACAGGTCTGCTCTGCTGTGGACTGCATTCTGTTTAGACTAATAAACTTGTTCTTGTTTGGAAAAGTGAAAGCCCTTGATTAAGTTGTGGAATACAATTACACTTAAGAAGAGTTGGGAACAACAGGGACCAGTGTAATAAAAAGGTACAAAATTAATCATAGGGAGGGTGGAAATGATCTTTTGCAACAGTTGCAGAAACATACTTGGGAGAATATATGAAAGAATAATGAATGGATGTAATGTTGACTGCATAGCTAAGTGACAGAGCAAATGATGCTTTGTATATTGACAATGTCAGATTTGGTTCCTGTTGTCTCCAAAAAAGGCCAGGAAAACCCTCTGTCTGGAACTCTGGCTAGCTGCTATCAAGCAGTGAGAACAGAATCATTTTATCTGGTCATTTTAAACATGAGAGGAGGAGAAGTATGCTAGGCCTCCCCCTTTCTGCCATCATTTCCATTGCCTTCACATGTGGAAAAGGCTTCTGCTGAGAAGACTCTCCACTTTGTGAAGAGACTTTCTATCAAATGCAGCTTCTGGCTTTGTGTTAGTAGGGCAGAGAATCCTCTTGAGGTATTAAATAGCTCCTTTAAATTTTGGACTGAAATATAGAGCAGAATCCTCACTCCTCAGACATCATAGTTACTGGTTGCCACTGCTTTCTACACAGCCTTGGACACTGTGAAATTGGAATCCTAGACATCTTCACAGAAAGGAAGGTCTCCTGTTTGAAAAGTTGCTCTCCACACAAAGAAAGCTATGGAAATGTACATGGAGATGGAAGGGCTACTGCACTCATCCTTCTTTTCTCTTAATTTTATAACAAGCAAACAGGGTTTTAGCCTCCGATGCATGGAGAAGTGGTTAGTGAAGGGGATACAAGCTCAATGGTGAAGCATATTCTCCGCTTGAAAAAACAAGAGATCCGGTTGTAGTCCCTGAAACATCCTGACAGGACTAGGAAAGACTTCTGCATGGAATGCTAGGGATCTGCTGCCAGTCAATGGAGACAACACTGAGATATGTAAACCAATCATCTGATGGTTTAAGGTGGATTCCTGCATATCTTTTGAATACAAGCACTGAGGAAGTGGCAGAGAATAGACTGAAGTCAGTTTTATCTGTTCTAGATGGAAATAGGGCATCTTAATTCTGTGCTTGCCATTGTCAACAAGGGTGCTACTTATTGTATTTTATCATCTGAAATGTCAAACATAACACAACATCTAAGGTCATTTCTGCACTACACTGTTATAATAATTCTGGTGTTTGAAGTTTCCTGAGGCCAAAGAACTCCCTGGCTGAGAATTCTAATGTCCCTCCCTAAACTGCAAACCTCAGGATTCTACAGGATGTTGAAAGTGGAATAATAGCTCTATAACAGTGCAGTGCAGAAACAGCCTAACATATAAGCACAATAGACTAACGATTTGCATGGCAACAGTTGTCAGAAGTTTGTGTGGCTAGAAAACATAGAATACCTACCCTAAATGAATGGGGGGAAAGTTGCTCGAGAATGCATTTATGGGACAGTTATAATTATGTGAGGATAATTATGTGAGGGGAAAAAATGAGAAACAAAAAGCAGATGGCTATGTGAAACACTGAGTGCTACTTAACAACTAATTAGTTGAATAATATTATTCATATTTATTAGGTTTACAGCATATTAAAGAGTAACAACAACAAAAAAGACAATTCCCTGCCACAATGAGTGTATACTTTTCATCATAAATTGGGAAAAAACCAACTTTTTTGGATTACAATGCTCAGAAATGTCCTAAAAGTAAAGACATGCAAAAGTTACTTTCTAAGCTCTGGGCTATATTCAGTGTAGAGACAGTCCCAGGCAGGTGGGGGCAGGGAGAAAGATGAGATGAGAAAGATGGAGGACTGGAAAAGTAGAAGGACTTGCATTCCTTTCATTTCAATGTAGTATATAAGGCTCAAGAGGTTAAGTCAAAGGCTGTGTGGAAAAGATGGGATTTTCCAGAATAAACCAATCTCTCCGTATTGTATTGCTATATATCATTTCCCCTAGCAGTCAACTCAGTACTGCCATGCCCTCAGAAATGGAGCCAAAATGCAGCCACAGAAAGCAAAAGAGACCATAATTCTCAGGAGAACCTTGGTGTTTTCCAAAGTAAGGCAAAAAACATTTTTTCCCTGAAAAACAACAGCTAAATGATGTCAGAATACACTCAGTGATCACTTATGCATTCAGTGCTGTGTGTCAGTTGAGAGAGAGAAAAGTGAAACCACATTAGCTTCTGAAGTCGATAAGCAAAGGAGGCTGGTGGATTGGCTTACTTAAACCTATGACAGTTTAAATGACTTGGAGGAAAGCATGGCTGATTGCAGCTAAAGATGGAAAAAATATACTGCAACACTTTGTCACAGGTCCTCTTTGTTTAATATGATTATCAAACACAGTATTTATTACCTGTTATATTTCATTTTTTAAAAATCAAGCCTATCAAGTCTAAAAAAATCAAGTCAAAAAATCAAGTCTATGCTTTAAAAGCATGAACAAGATTTACAAGCCCTTATAATTGTGATAATGAACCACACAGCTAGAAGTGGTATCATGCAAGATGCCATGTATTGATAAATCATATATTATATGCAAAATCTCATGACTGGACTACCTGGAAAGTCCTACCTCTGCTGATGGCTGCAGGGGCCTCCTCTTTCTCAACTGCTTTCCTGTTTGCAATCTTACCTGGATCTTATCTCCAGGTAAATACAAATAGGATAATGCTGCTCATAAATTGGGAACAATCTCAAAGGTCATGAATTGGAAGGTAATCTCAAATGTTCCCTAGTGGCAGAGGTCTACTTCTACAGCATCACTGAGTGGTAATCATCTAGTGTTTCTGCATCTCTGCTAAAAAAATATCTTGGATGAAAGACAGTACAATCACCTTCCAAGGCAGCATGTTTCATTATCAAACAATATTTACTATTAGGAAGGTCTTCCTGACATTCAGTTGAAATCTCGCCCCTGCATTTGAACCTATTGGTTTAGGTCTATCCAGTAACTGAAAAAAAAAAAATTGCTTAATCATCAATATGATAGCTTCAAATATTTGCTATCATGCAATTTTTTCTTCTTTAGGCTAAACATAACACAGTTCTTTCTGATTTTTCTTATAGGACTTTATTTCCAGGCCTCTCATCATCACTGCTTTTTTTTCTCTGAACATAATTTTTTAATAGCAACCCAGAAGTGGGCACAATATTCCAGATGATTTCTGATCAGAGCAGAATAGAATGGTATTATTGCTTCTCATGATCAAGAAGACACTGTATGTCTACTGATGTAACTGAGAATTGCATAGGCCTCTTTTAGCCACAGTGTTACATTGCTGACTCACATTCTGGGCTACCAAAACACCAGTATCTTTTTCAGGTGTATTGTTGTCAATTCAGGTAACATTATCCTGTATTTAATTTATGTGCACAATCTTTTCCACCTAAAACCAGAACTTTACATTTATCTCTGTTGACAATCATTTCTTAATTTTGATCTGGTTTTTAATCCTGTCAAGTTAAACTCAATTCCTGAATCCTAGTCTTGAGAAACAGCTGAGTTACAAATAAAGTGACTGATTGTCTTAGCTATGCCTCCCAGTTTGATGCCATCTGCAGATCTGATGACCATCCCTTCTATTCTTTCATTGAAGATAGAGAGAGAGAGAGAGAGAGAGAGAGAGAGAGAGAGAGAGAGAGAGAAAGAAAGAAAGAAAGAAAGAAAGAAAGAGATTGAACAACCCTAGACTCAGGACAGAACCCTGTGACACCACACTTGTCACTTCTCTCCAGGCTGATGGGATGGTCCATCAACCAGCTTTAAATTTATCTAACCCTTATTTTAACAGCTTGCCAGCAAAAATTAAAGAAGGGGTGTTGATATCCATGCTAATGCCAATATACCACATTCACAACATTCAGAGATTACCAAGCTAATAGTAACCTTATTAGAAAGTGAGATAAATTCAGTCTGATATGACTTGTTCTTGAGAAACCAATGTAGGATCTCTTTCTTCATTGTTTTCTTCTCTGAATACTCAAAGACTGGTTAATTTTTTATTCTAGCAAGTTATATGTCAGTCTTTGAAATCTCAGGGAAATGAAACAGCAAAAGGATGATCTTGATTGGTGGCACCTTTATTTTTTAAATACAAATATAAATTATGGAGTTTCTCTGCCCTTGTGGTGAAATTTTAGGTAGCTTAGATGTATGCTTGGAAGTAAAGTATTAATCTGACAAAATTTAAAAAGAAAGA
The DNA here is from genome assembly GCA_948474755.1 of Ctenosaura bakeri. Classification (NCBI taxonomy): domain Eukaryota; kingdom Metazoa; phylum Chordata; class Lepidosauria; order Squamata; family Iguanidae; genus Ctenosaura; species Ctenosaura bakeri. The sequence goes on from CAOLHI010004075.1 coordinate 122,263, forward strand.
CCTGTTTCCATTTGTTCCAGCTTTGTCTTTCTTCTCCTGTTCCTCCTCTTTTTTATCTTTTAAACAATGTATTAACACAGCCATCTATGTGAAATCCCACATTTCATGAGAGAAGGTGTAACCTCTTGTCTACAATATCTAACACGGAGAATCTCCCAGCTGCAATAGTCATATATGATTCTAATGCACTGTGATCTCAAGTGACTGACTCATTTGTATAATTCAAGAAAGAAAGCACATGGATCTATATGTACCCCACATTACCTCCATTTTTCTAATCAAAACATTATTTCTTTCTGTTGCTTTATTTGTTTTTGCCAATCAGTCCTCCCATCACAGCCTGCATGTATAGTAACAGATACCTACTGTTGTTGTTGTATGCCTTCAAGTTGTTTCTGAGTTATGGCAACTCTATGGTGAACTTATCACAGGGGTTTTTGGGACTGAATGTGTGTGATGCACCCAAGGTCACCCTTTGGATTTCCATGGCCAAGCAGGGAATTGAAGCTTGGTCTCCAGGGTTGTAGTCAAACCACTATACCATGCTAGCTAGTACAACAGAATTGTCCTTCCCCCACCTCCCCTTTGCATCATGCAAAATAAAACAAAATAAAAAACAGCCCCAGAGATTTGTTGATCCTCCAAAGATGGTTTGGGGAGGTTCATGTGACTGCAGTGGGCCAGTTCTGTTAATGGAGGCAGTTCTATCACCAGAAATGTCCCATTAGATCCCAGCTACATAGGACAAAAGTCTCCTCCCTTTTACTAAGCTATCCAGCCTATAGAAGGATAGTTCTTATTTGTCAGAGCTGGGGTCGTATACCACCTAGCCATAATTTTCCAACAGTTATTCTCTGACTGTCAGCTTAATGAGAACTTATGACCTTCATTTCATAGTTTCTTCCAGATCTCCACAGGTATATTTATAAATATATACATAATCATAATCAATATATGTTTGCCCCAAAATATGTAAGAATGGCTAACAAAAAACAGGATGAAATTACCATTGGCCTATTTCAGTCTTGGACTGCTTACTCTTAACATCTTAATAGCACTCGATTTATCCCAAACGTTGAACATTATAGAATGAACAGTTTATCAGTTGGCCATATGGAAAGACACTTATCTTACCTCCATTATACTCCCAGATGTGCTTCTCTGGCAACCACAACTCACACATAGCTTTTAAGGAGAGAAATACAAATCCAGATGGCCCATTTTAATAATGCACAGTAAAAAGACGGGCGGGGGGATTGAAGGGGGAAATGGGATTTCTTCTCTTAGCTACAGCTCTAAGTTAAGCAAAGGAGATTTCAGGGGTGTAAATTGACCTCCATGGCTGTCATTCTCCATTGTACCATGCCACATTTTTCTCTCTGTGATTGAATGCTCCTTTGAGTTCGGAAGAATTTGACTACTAGAATGAACAAGAATAGGTGTTCCATACTTAACATGATCCAAAGTGTATTTCATTAGTCAGCTAAATTTATATCCCACCTTTTTTCTGAGGCTCAGATCATTTTACTGTATCCAAGTGAAATGAAATAGACTAAAGAAAGTAACCTTGTCTTGGGCTTGGTCACTTTTGGCTCCATACCCTCCAACATTTCACAGATGAAAACCAGACAAGCAAGTGGCCAAACGACATCAGGATATAGCCAAGATGGCAAATGAGGAGGTACATGAGAATAAACACACAAGCTAGGAGAGGATTCAGCAGTTTGCATTTGCCTGAGCCTACTGAGACAGGAATGATGCTGCCCTTTGCTCTCCTCCTCCCAACCCCAAGTTAACTGAGTTCAAGATAATTTTGTGCATTTAACTCAGTTTGCACCAATGGAAGTAAGCTGAGGACGAACAGGGAAGAGGGCGAGACAAAATGGGAAATTTTTCACAGAGCTGAAAAGTGGGATGACACAGGATTAATTGGGACTGTTCCTGACAATTTGGGACAGTTGGACAATATGTGGCTTCCAAAAAGAATGGAATACTTGAATGGACAGAAGTCCCTGACTTTTTCATGTGCCTCCATCCTGTTCTGAGTCATGTATGGAGTGCCTGAGTCAGAGACCACCCACAGGTGATGGCAGACATTATGGTGAGAAGCTGGGACTTAATTCACTGGTCAGTATTGTCCAAAGCAATTGTCATTCCATTGCTGTTATAAGCTTTGGTCTCAATATTTCCCATTCTATTTAGGGTCCAGGGATATAATTCTTCACAAATTTTTTTCCTGAAGGAAACATCAAGTAATTTTAGCAAACTTTTGCACATAAAATAGCATTTTCTGCACAAAAAGAACACATGTGCATTTTATGCAGAACAAGTCTCAAATGCTGAAAATTCTAGTGAGTTCAGGATTTTCTTCATGAGGGTTTCCTGATACTCAAGAAACATGCTTTCTGACCATTTTTGAGTACTTTTAAAGGTTCTTTCCATCCCTAACAAGGTCACATAGGATGCCCAAGTCTGTGGCTCTCAACACTTCTAGACTCATTGCCTTCCTCCAAAGTGAAAGGCCATTTCCACACTTGACTAGTTCGCGTGGATGTCCCATCGTGATCCCAGCAGTGCCTTTGCTGGGATAGGAGTGTGATCCGAATGCTCCCCTCTGCACCTTGCTGGCTCCCTGCGGAAGGGAGTAAAAGTGACATGCAGCTTTCTTCTGCAGCGCAGCCAGCCTTTTTCCTGTGCTGTGCTGGGGAAGGAAGTGCATAATCGCGCTTCTGCCCTTTCTGCATAGCTGGTGGTGATGGGAGTGTCACGCAATGGTGGAAGCTTAACAGATTTGTTCTGTTAAGTGAATCTCCCATGATTGCGATGGGTGGGGACAGGTTGGTGGCAGGACTGCTATGATGTTGTGCAAAAGCATGACCTGTGGACCCCTGCCATCACATCCCCATCACGGAACTGCAACACCATGTAGAAATGCCCATAGTCCCTCCTGGAAGCTTCCAGAAGCACTAATTCATCTTTGAAATATGTTACAAGCCCTATGATTCTGTTTAATGTTAAAAAAATACAAATTTTCAAAAGCAGAAGCAGTCAGTGTTCATTATACTGGGGGAGCATTTTTGGCAAGCAGTGCCCCACCCCCAGGATTCCCCACATAGAAAAGTGTGCCCTGGACTTGCAGCAGTTGCGCACCCCTCCTTTAAAAGGATGGGGTGTGCAGCTAAATAAGCAAATATGATCCTTTCCTTCCCCTAACCACGGAACTAGAGCAGGAGTAGACAAATTGTGGCCCTTCAGATGTTTCTGGGCTGCAACTCCTATCAATCCTAGCCGGTACAACCAATGAGAAGGGATGCTGGGAGCTGTAATACTCCATCTGGAGGATTACACTGAACCAGAAGCTCATTTCCCTGTCACTGTTGTTCCAGTTAACTTCAGAGTTATCAACAACATTTAATCCATCTGCTGGACCCATTGGACTGCCCTCTGTCTCATCATACACCAGGATCAGTAACTTAGAGAGCATATTTACCTAGATTTGAAAGAACTTCCTGGTTTAAGATAAATGTATTGCTTGTAAGTGTATTGTTATAAATGGAGAAAACATGCGGAATATAAGCCAGAGAGCAAAGGACAGGAAGGCGCAAGGAAAGGATTTTTTCCCCCATTAAATATGAACTGGATTCTAGTAAGACTGATGGCCACATTCACAATGCATGCAATTTCATGAGGCATTGCATGACTACCCCAACACCATTTCACATCTTATCCTTGAATTGTTGTGACTTAAAAGGCTGGAATGGGGATGTATATCGTCCTTTGTACATGAAGCAAAAGATCTATCAAAACCATTTCTTTATCAGTTAGTGCTTCTCGGCCAATGCAAATAGGTTAAAATGCCTCATTTAGTAACCATTTAGCAATTTCTCTCATATGCCAAATTTCATTGATCCAAGTGGCTGATGAAGACTGATTGGGGAAAAAAAAACCAATGTCCACAAGTTGTTGCTATACTTCAGGACAAAACCAACCCTACTGAGAGTCCCTTGATCCCACCATACCTTTGTATCCCATTTGGCAGTTCAATAAGAGCTTGGAAGTAACTTGTTATAATAGTCCTCGTAAAACAGTGTTAACCACATTGTTTGTAACATATTACTTTTGCAGGGTAATAAGAGCAGAACAGTATTGCTGTTGTAAAATAATATAATTGCTAGTAACTGTGCCATTTTTCCATGTAACAAATAGCATCATTTCTTGCTACCGTGGGGTGGAGTATTCTGAGTGTTGTTTTTTAAAAAATAGGCTATTATCTTACTTTTAAAGATTAAAAAAAAAAAGAAATAAAAAGCAATTGTAAAAAATTCCATGTAACTCGATAAGTTACTACCCCCTTTCAGATGTTAACAGTAATGTGTTATTTGGGATGGGTTGCATTGGGTAACATTAGGAATTACTTTTTTTAAAAAAAGTTCTCTCTTTGGTGCTATGAAAACTGCAACAATCATCAGCATTCCATTGCTCTTCCCCCTCATCAAAATGATCCAAGGCCATGTAGTCAGCCCTTGGCATTGACATGTTCTCTGTGGCTCCACACAGTCTCTCTCTCTCTCTCTCTCTCCTTCAAACACCTCCCACATGTACTTTTGGATGTCCTATTTATCTTATTCCATGATAAAACCAGAGCCAGAGCCAAGACATGTACAGTGACTAAAGGTAAACCAGGAGAAGAGAATCAATGCAAACAAACCAGAAAGGGAACACAAGTGGTCTGAAGTGATTTCTTGTAGAGATTTTAATTTTTTAAAAACCAAACCAACCTTGATTTTGTCATTTTTTTTTTAAAAAAAAAATGGATCTAGGGCTTGTAAGTGGTTCCAGTATTTCTGTACTGCTCGACTTGCAGAATATTGCAAAGCAGAAACAGCCTTACTTTTTAGTTACGTTTTACTGACGACTTGGGTGGAAGATGGGCAACACATTTTCCCCCACAGAAGAAGGAAGAAGAGAAGGGAAATTTAAATTTCTGAGTAGAGGCCTGGAGTATCTCTAAAGTACCAAAGTCTTAACTGATCCTTCTATGTCTAGGAGTAGGTGATAATTTTATTTCAGTTGACCTGCTGTTGTTAACTAACATCCACATATCTAAATCTGGATGGAGATAATGTGACATCTTAAAAATTTGAATGTGGGAGAAATTAAAAATGGGAGATTCATCCATCCAGGCTAGGGCTTTCCAGGTGTTAAAGCCGTTCATGGCTTGGGGCCAGCCTACCTGCGGGATCGCCTTCTCCCATATAATCCACCCTGCACACTAAGGTCCTCTGGGAGGAATTTACTGCAGCCAATCCGAACTAGGTTGGCTGCGGTGACCCAGAGGACCTTCCCTTCTGTCGTTCCCAAGTTATGGAATGGCCTGCCAGAGGAGACCCAGCATATTACCAGTCTTGACTGCTTTAAAAAAGCAGTCAAGACTATTCTCTTCCGACAAGCCTTCCCAGACTAGTGTTCCACCACCTCTCATCAATTGTCCTTTGTTTTTAATTTTGTTTTTAATTTGTTTTAATAATTAATGTGTTTTAGGGGGATAGAAGGGTTGGTGGGTGGGGAGGATGGGGTACATTTTAATGTTTTAATGTATTTATATATTTCTGTAATGCCGCCTCAATCCACTGGGAGAGGCGGGATAAAAATAAATATTATTATTATTATTAACTCTCAGAACTCTGTGTTTGAATTTCTGTGTGTTCAACAATGTCATTTTTTTGCCATCTCTGTCTGAGAGACTCTTCATCTTTTACACCCATTTGGCAGGCAGGTACAACATGGTCCTCTCTGTTCTGGGAATAGCCATGCTTTTTGAATTTGCCCTGGGCAGGTGGAACAGCATTAAACTTCCACTCATTTTTGAAGAATGGTATCAAAATTTGCATATTTCTTCATATCCAGGATGGAAAAGCTTTGATATTTCAAATGCAGGAGGTAAGTGAAACTGGGAGATTTTTGCTTTCATCCCTTCCTGTGGCTACAGGCTTGGGTTTGTTGAGCATTTGTTGAGCCACTTGGGAACTGGTGATAATCCCAAGATTCTCTGAAGTTGGTTAATTGTCTGGTTCCTTAATGTAAGAAATTGTTCATACTATAATGCAGCATCTTCCCCTTGAGAAACTTTCTCCCAGCTCAGAATGCATATGAGATTCCTGATCTACAATGACAGCTCTCAATGGGACCAAGCAGTTTTGCAGGCAAATGCAGGGAACTTCTGTGGCCTTACTCTCAATGAACATAGCTACTGCCTTATGCCAAGCCTGGTTATTTATCCATCTAAATTGTAATGTCTTTTCTGATGGCAGCAACTGCCCAGGAATGTTTACCATAACTGATCCTTTAAATGGAGATGTCCTGGATGGAACCTGGAACCTCTAGGATGCAAAAACCAGTACTTTGCAACCAAGCTATGCCTCCTCCCTCTCACTGATAACTGTGAAACTAAATGGACCATAATGCCACCTACCTGCCTGTACAGACATCCTTTAGAGCTCAAGCCTAAGATGAGTGTCTCATCTCTCATCTCATCTGTTCCTCAGTTCTTTCTTGGAACACTTTTCAATATTGCTGTTGCCATCCTAATACAAATCTAAAGCCCTCTTTTCTTCCCAAGCTTTGGAAGAAGGAAACCGTTAGATTTTCAATTTGCATTCTACCATGTGTTGTATAAGAACTACAGTTCTCAGGGGATGTGACAGGCTTTTATTTCTCTTCAGATTGTTTTTTCAGTTTCACCCTAATAATGCACCCTGACACTTTCACTTACCCCTTACTCTATTCTTTAAACACCACCTTTGTGTAAAATGGCTAGGGTCCTAAGTGTTTCCTCTAAACCAAATAGTTTATTTATGATAGTGTGTTCTTCTTTATTATCAATAACTTTAGGCAATTCAGGCCAACTCAGTAGTTATTAAACAAACTGTACCTTTTATTAAAGTAACATTAAAAATGAAGTATCTTGTTAAGGTTCATGTAAAGTATAGTGTTGTTACATTAAACACTTTAAATTTCTGACAGTCTATGCCAATAACTTCCAGCCTTAGACACCAACCCTCTGCGTCTTTTCCTCAGCTGCTTAAACACAACTCAGATACTCTTTCTGGTCAAGACCTCACTGAAAGATCTCTTTACAAACTGACTCTCTGCCATATATATATATATATATATATATATATATATATATGGCAGAGAGTCAGTTTGTATATATAATTAATATATATATAATTCCTATATATATAATTCCTATTATTCATAAGCTCCCCCCATGCATACCACTATTCTGGGTTTCACTCTTAAGGTACCACTTCTCTTGCCTAGCAACCCACCATCAAGTTGCACTTGCATTCCCAGTAGCTGACCCCCAAAGCAACTTTGTCACAATAGTCTATTGGATAAAATGCATACACATGTCCCAATCAGCACACCCATGTTATGAACTAAGACAATTCCTCTTAGACTATTATCTCCGCTACACAGTTATAACAGTTTGATACTACTTTAATTGTCATGGCTCTATCCTAAAGAATCCTAGGATGTGTAGTTTTGAGAGGTACTTTGAATTCTCTACTAGAGAGTTCTAGTGCTGTAGCTTAGGGGAACATGCACTAAAATCCTCTAGCACAGAGAATTCTAAGTATGTCACTCAACTGCAAATCCCAGAATCCCTTCAGAGAGAGCCATGCCAAAGTGATCACGCTGCTGTCACTGTGTTGTGTAGAAACACTTTCAGACAAAGCTCATTTTTCTATCTCACATTAAAAGAGAAATATCAAGTTGGCTCTTATACTTTTTTGACCTATATATATTTCATTCCTTCTTGATTGAATTTATGCCATGTTTTTGAAATGGTACTGGACTACAACACCATTATCAGGAAGGAATCTACACCACAATATTTTCCTGTTTCTGAACTGAGCTAGAGACAGGCATTCCTCCTCTTCCTCCTCTTCCTCCTCCGTAATTAATCCAAAATAAATTAGGATGGCATCTAATAATTTATTTTTATATATAAAAAAGTACATTCAGTAGCAGATCGTTTGTTTGTGTTTTCTTTCAACAAGTAACTGGAAACTCTTACTTCACTTCTTCTCACAAGTACAGTAGGTTTCCTGAACTAGTGTCAAGGTTTTACTGCCAGGAAAAAGTGGCTGAACATTCGGCATTTGTAATAAGGGCAGCATCACCAAGGGTGGAATACATCTGTCATGTCTGGATACATTAATTTTCTAGCCATAGGACTGATGGTCTCAAGACCCTCCTGGATACTTTGTTCAGAGACGCATTGTGTTAGGGAACTCCTGTAGTTATTTGGTACTTTGTGTTATTTCATGACTATATCCCATGATTCAAGCTCATCTAGGTCCACCAGAAAAGAGAGAATGCTAGGAGTTCATTTGCTATCCATCTCAGTTGAAAGGGAACTTTTGAGCCCTTGGAAATACCACAAGCTTGACGAGTAGTTTGGCAATCAATTAATTTCAGAATTTTGAAATCTTGCTGTCAGTCAGATTTTTAGCTTATTAATTGCCAGAAAAATTGGCTTTTTACTAACAGGTTTTACGTGAGGCACAGGTTATGAGACTTATGGATACCAAACACATGAAGGAATCATTTAAAAACAAACAAACCCATGGAACAGTCCAATCCCAAAGATGCCAGTCTACACATCAGCCATGCCTCCTAAGCAGTTCACAATCAGCTTCAGTCTGAACAAGTCATGGCTACACATAGGACTTCCTCCACATGGCAAGTGAACATGGTCAATTGTGGTTACCAACTCTATGAAGAGAGTATTAATGCAGCTCCTGTTAATGTTAATGAAGCCAATCATGCATCAGTCAGAGAGACATGACTGTTCACGCATTGCTTCCAATGAGATGAGGCTAGCCCATACATTCTTAGTAGGCATCTGGCAGCCTCAGATACTAAAGATGGAGGTAGCATATCTTGATTTCAGTAAGGCCTTTGACAAAGTTCCCCATGACATTCTTGCAAAAAAGCTGGTAAAATGTGGGCTGGGCAGAGCTACTGTTAGGTGGATTTGTAATTGGTTGACCGACCAAACCCAAAGGGTACTCACCAATGGCTGCTTTTCATCTTAGAAAGAAGTGACTAGTGGGGTTCTGCAGGGTTCTGTCCTGGGCCCAGTGCTATTCAACGTCTTCATCAATGACTTGGATGAAGGAGTAGAGGGCATGCTGATCAAATTTGCAGATGACACCAAATTGGGAGGGGTTGCTAATATGCCAGAGGACAGGGTCAAAATTCAAAATGACCTGAACAGATTGGAGAGCTGGGCCAAAGCTAACAAAATGAATTTCAACAGAGAGAAAGGTAAGGTCCTACACCTAAGCAGAAAAAATGGAATGCACAAATATAGGATGGAAAGTGTGTGGCTGGATAGCAGTACCTGTGAAAGGGATCTAGGAGTCTTGGTAGATCACAAGCTGAACATGAATCAGCAGTGTGATGTGGCAGCAAAGAAAGCCAATGCGATTCTTGGTTGCATCAACAGAAGTATGGTGTCTAGATTGAGGGACGTAATGATACCTCTCTATTCTACATTAGTTAGACCTCATTTGGAATACTGTGTCCAGTTCTAGGAACCTCAATTCAAGAAGGATATCGACAAGCTGGAACGTGTCCAGAGGAGGGTGACCAAAATGGTGAAGGATCTGGAAACCATGCCCTATGAGGAATGGCTTAGGGAGCTAGGGGTGTTTAGTTTGCAGAAGAGAAGGTTAAGAGGGGACATGATAGCCATGTTTAAATATTTGAAGGGATGTCATGTTGAAGAGGGAGCAGACTTGTTTTCCACTGCTCGAGAGACTAGGACAAGGAGCAATGGATTCAAGCTTCAGGAAAGGAGATTCCCCCTGAACCTCAGGAAGAACTTCCTGGTGGTCAGAGCCATCCGGCAGTGGAATATGCTGCTTTGGAGTGTGGTGGAGTCTCCTTCTTTGGAGATTTTTAAGCAGAGGCTCAATAGCCATCTGTTGGGAGTGCTTTGATGCTTGTTCCTGCATGGCAGGGGGTTGGACTGTATGGCCATTGTGGTCTCTTCCTACTCTACGATTCTATGATTCTATGAATAGAGCTATTGCTTCTTTGAGTGTGTGTTTCTGCATGGCAGAAGGTTGGACTCAATGGCCATTGTGGTCTCTTCCAACTCTATGATTCTATTATTCTCTTAAATGTAAGAAATGTTATCATTTCAAAACAAAAGCTATCAATCATTCTTGGAAGGAAAAGTCTTTGACCTGGGAAATATGAAATAATTGTACTGCCAGCCACCAGAGCCAAAGGCTGGCCAAAAAACAATCAGTTCAAGATCCAGCAACATTATGAGATATCTGACACTGCATATAACTGAGCACACAATTCTTCCTAGCTAGAGAAGAAAATGGCTACTTCTTAAAAGGCAAAATAGCAATTAACTTCTAGAGATTTGACTGTAACAGGAAGGGAAAATCAATTGCAGATTATTTTGCAGAAGCTCATAAAAATGAAAAACTCTTGAATTGAGGTGCAGAAGTTTTCATCATCTCACTCAGCGGGGAAACATCTTGTGAGACATTTCATTTAAGCATGCAGGAATGAAATAAACCAAGATTTCTTCCCTCATCTCAGGGTGAATCTCCATGAGGGCTTTATTCCAGCTCCACTGCATAGTGTTCCTGACCTGATTTGACCTCTTTACTGCCTCACACACCTGTTTTAAACCAAACTAAAATCCATTTGGAAAGTCACATAGGACCCCCATTATGTAGCCATATTGGTGCAAGGGGGTGATTCTACTGTGTGAACATGTTCACTGCATCAATCTATGTCCAGTCACATGACTGCAGCAGTTGCTGGGGTTCTTTTTCAATTCCTGCCATGAATGCACATGGTTACATATCCACTTAATCAAGTAGACTTTGTTTTCCGATTGTTCTGTTTCCCGCCTGCACTTCTATACAGTAAAGCCAGTGTAGCTGGAGGAGGTGAAATGTTGACCCAAAAATGTGTGCAATGGTATGCATTCAGAGTTTTCCATTCAAAACCAAATAGTAGTAGTAGTAGTAGTAGTAACAACAACAACAACAAAACAACAACATCATTATCATCATCATCATCAACAACAACAACAACAACAACAACAACAATAATGAACCACGCCTTTTCTGGACATTGATACAAACAAGGGAGCTATTCTTCCATGGCAGGAATGATCAGGTGCCCCAGTTGACCACCCGGTCAACCATTTATATTTATACTTACAACATCTGCTGTTTTCTAAGACACAGATATGACAGTCTCATTCATAAAAAGAAGAAAAGGACAGGGCTGGAGTGAAGAATCTAGCAGCTCCTTTATGACTGATTTATTTTAGCATGAGGTTTTATGGATTTCAGTCCACTTCTTCAGATGCACTGATGGGGTACCATATTAAGCCACAACTATTGAAGAACAATTACATACTTGGGCGGATTAGAGTATAATAGGATGCACAAAGGTGCTGGTCTATGCCACAGTACATTTCAGCTACATCCTGTCATTGCTATGGAAATACCTCCCTTATTGGTTTTGCCCCTAATTTGTCCATGGTTATCCTAGTTAAGAAACCAAGGATTCTCTTTGTAAAGAAGAAAAACTCTCATGTCTCTGCTACCTAATGTGAATTATATTTGTTCTTATTGAGAAACTCAATATGGGGACTTGGGAGTGTAACAGGTTTTATTGAATCCGTTTTGGCTGGTGGGGGAATGTAAGACTTTAATACACACACCTCATCTAGTTTCATGTGGAAGAGGCATATTATTCTCACCTGACTATACTAATCACAATGCTAATTCTCCTGACCTGATTTTTCTTATACGCTCAAATGTAAGCCCAAGCCACCTTCATTGCTTCCTAAGGAACGTCCACTCACATTAGTCCAGTAAATATACGACTGCCTCTCTTGTGTGCCTTTTTCACTTCAGTCCACATGGCAACCTTATGTTATTTTGACAATTTCTACACTTTTCATACACTGTTCATCCCTTGTGTTTCTTTTTTCCCCTTAGACTGCATCCTTGATTTGAGACTGGGCAATGTAATTTAAGTTGTCTAATGTAACAGCTCTTTCACTGAAATATTAAACTACTATCAATGCTGTCAGTAACTTGAAAGAGCTGGAAAAGTTGAGAAATATATGTGTGTAGGCAGACTGCCTATTTGATAAACGCTACTCAAAATGGAAGTCAGTAGATCAGTTCCCTCAGTCATTGGCTACTGATCCCTGGCAAGTTTTCAGGAAAGAAAGAAACAATCATAGTAAATGGGCACAAATATGGTGCTGATTCTTAGCATGTTGGTAAGAAGTAATTGGCAGTCCTGCACATCAGATAGCCTGAGAAGTACTGTATTTGATGAAGATTTTAGGAGACACCTAGGCAAAAGCACCTCAGTGATTTCATTTCTCTTTTGCTCTTGCTGTTGTTCGTGTGCATCAAAAATGAAGAATAACAGACAATGACAGCAAGAGGGAGGGGCAGAGAGGCTCAGGGCATCAACAGGGTCTCACTGCCACGGTAGGGGTCCTAGCAGATGCCCAGTGATGTCCATACTTGATGCCAGCCCCCCTTCTTTGCACATCCAGTTCTGTAGGTGCAGATATTAAGCTGTCCATCCAGCCAAGGGATTCCTGATCTTTGGACACTTACTCAGAATAGACAGATCCTAGGCAGAGAATGAGAAAGAGAGTAATAGGTATAAACACTGGGCAAGAAAATGTTTGGGGATGGGTGGGGTTCGGGAGTCCATGATCTACATCTGTATGAACAAATTGTGTGTTGTTTTCCTCCAAGTTGTTTCTGACTTGTGGCAATCCTATCATGAGGTTCTCTTGGCAAGATCTCTTTAGGCCATTGTTTTCTTTGGAGGCTGAGAGAGTGTAACTTACCCAAGGTTACCCAGGAGGTTTCCATTGCTGAGTGGGAATTCAAACCCTGGTGTCCAGGGTCATAATCTAATGCTCAAACCATTATATCACGCTGAATGATAAGGCATAAGTATTAACTAATGAAAGACACTCTTCTTTGAGATGCATTTGTTTCTTCATAACTGACTCTTTTACCAATGGCTGGTATATTTTTTTAATATTTCAGCATACAATATGAACAAATTACTTGCTTCCCCTTTCCCTGTTGTTGGTATACTCATCAAAATAGCATTGTCTCCTTTTTTTCTTTTTTCAGAATGCTAGATTTTGCAGCAAGTGATCTGCATTTCTCATCATGCTTAGTATCTTTTCTATGCCAAGGTAATTTCCAGGAATGGATTCTTCTCTCCAGTATCTCTGCACTTTGCAAGATCATATAGGGAGAGAACAAGTTCTTTTAACAATAAGCCCTGACCTCTTCCTAACTATTGTCACAGAATGCAGCAAAAAAAAAGGGGAGTTTTGTCACCACATTTCTCAACAGTACTACTATCTGCAAATGGCAGAATTTATTTTCTAAAATTGTGTGTGTGGGTCTAGTTATATCTGTTTGCTAGCAGAGTAGAATCCTTCTTCCTGCTCCAGCCCTCTGATGCCTCCTCCCTCAATGTGTTATGGAGAGTTGGGGACTCTCTGCTGTCTTACTCACATGTACTGTTTTGTGTCAGAAGAAGCCCACTCTCCTGACTTTGGAATAGGGATGGGCAGATCTGTCAAGTCAATTTCCATAGACACTCTCCTTTTCTCTTCTCCAACTTTTTTCTATCCCATCATCACTATGAGTGTTACCATCCTCTCTCATTTAAATCTGAGTGCCGGTGTTCCAGAGAATGTGCCCAACATGGCTCACACCTCAAGAACAATAATACAAAAACAAAAATATACACCAATACAATCTTGCAATTAGGTATAACTACTGGAATCTCCAGACAATACATTTCATTAACATGGCAAAGTTTTAAATTAATTAAAAAATTGGCTCTGTCAACCACTCTTCAGTTAATGTTATTTATCAATAATATATAAGGCAGAGCCAAATATGCCAAACCCTTCAAAGGGAGCCAGATATTAACAAACACAACTAGCAAGCAGTTTCCCAAAAGTGTCAAGAGCAAGAATTAATAAGCATATTTCTTACTTTAAACAGATCTGTGCAGATTTCTTTTACAGAAAGAAAAAAGAAAATCTGTCTGTACTTTGGGACACATTTTTCAAACTGCCTTGCTGGATATATCCATTCTTTTTTAAAAAATATATTTTTTATTAAACACAGAATTTAGATACATAATGAAACACCTAAGAGAAGAAAGAAGAAAAACAGCAAAAAAGACAAAGAACTATCCAAGCTAAACTATACAAAAAACTACCTAAACTAAAATAAATAAATAAATAAATAAATAAATAAATAAATAAATAAATAAACAAACAAACAAATAAATAAAATTAAGAGTAGACTGAGCTAAAAGAGAGCCAGTAAGATAGACACATGACTTCTGGCCCTTCAATTGATAGTTATAAGATAAAATACTAAGTCTATTTCTTCAACATTATATTACTAAGATATAATTCTACTTATTGGCAAAAATTAGTAATTTTTGAAGCCCAAAAGTACATTTTCGTCCCAACACTCTCTCAAATATGCAATATTCTCATCCCAATCTTTCATAAAATTACTCAATAATTCTTCTTCAATAAAAATAGTCAATTTGTCAATTTCTTCCAGATTATATAATTTCATCATCCAACCCCATCAATCTGCATTTTATTTAAATAATGCTGTTGGAGGACTTGATCTCTCACCTATCTTCTCACAAGGTAGAGAATTGCATCTCTAGGTAAATTTCTCTGTTGTACCACCCAGGAATCTAATCTATATACTTTATCCAGTCTACAACAAAGATCTTCTTTTTGTTTTTCCCGGAGATCAATCAAAGCCTCGATAATTCTTGCATATATATCTTCATTTTGCATCAACACTATTCCTTTTCTGAATCTGACACTTCTCTTCCTTTCCCTGAAGTCAAGTAAAGCCATCACATCTAGGTTCGGTTCTTGTTATATAGATAATTTCTCAGACACTTCTTTCAATCTTGTTATCTCATCTTCCAGTAGTTCTATTTTTCCATTTATCTGTTGATCTCTGTTGTTATCTGTGTCAAAGACTGACCTTAAGTTCAACCTTGAGTTCACCCTTCAAAACTTAAAGTCTTTTCTCATTTGATTCACACCTGCTTTCATTTGTTTAATCTCTGCCAAAATAATGTGATTTGAATCAGTATCCTTAGGTTGTTCAGTTGATCCTGTTCTTGAACTTTGCACATTGTTGCTTGCATATGCTTAGATTTCAGTCCTGAAGCCATTCTTACAGCTGTCAACTCTTTACTTAAAAGAAATATTTTAAAAGAAATATTTTACCTAAAACAAGTATTAGAATACTAATAGTCTCTCTATGACTTCCAGTTTCTATATATAGATATGAACGTTGGATGATAAAGAAAGCTTACAAACAAACTAATTCAGACTGTGTTCATGGAAGATACCATGAATACGTTGGACTGCCACAAAGACAAATAAATGGATCTGAGAGCAAATCAAGCCTGCATTCTCGCTAGAAGCCAAAATGACTAAACTGAGATTATCATACTTGGGACATATTGTAAGAAGAATTGATTCATTGGGAGAAAAATTATAATGCTGGCACAAGTTGAAGGCAGTGTAGGTAGATTATCTCCTGGTCCTGTGTTTTCAAGACTTGGGCCAAGTAGCCACTAGCAGGACCTCTTGGATATCTCTCATTTGTAACGTTGCCATAAGTTGAAGATGACTTGATGGCACAGAACAACAACAAACAAGAACAGTGGCAGCTGGTGGCTTCCATACTTACTGGATGTTAATCCAAACTTTAAAGGAACTATTCAGGTGCTGAGCCCCAGTGACTGAAAGTAGGTTTAGCACCCTTGACAGCCTGTTTAAATTCATACTAAAATCCAGAGTGACATGGAAACCACCAATCACCACTGCACATGAGTACATTCTGTACTAGGTTAAGTTTTGTCAAGGGCCACATGCTCTGTATGTGGGGCCACATGCTGAAAGTGAATAGGGATGAAGTCAGGAGTGGTCAGTGGACAACCAAAGTAGGTGGAGCCACTCTCTTCTCTCTCTCCTTCCCTTTCCCTGCTCTCTCTCATTCATACACATTCCCTTCCTCCCTCCCCATCTTAGTGGGCTGCGGGGCAAGAGACATATTTTCCCTGTCAGTGACATCATCACTTGAATATGGCTTTTGGAATTGGGCTGAGAGACACATTGGGCATAGTTGCACAGGTTTTCCATCCACTATCAATTCAGATACAATGGCCTAATCGTAGACTCTGGATTTAATAATCTTTACTTCACATTCATTGGACCTTTTCACTCATTTCAAAATGTGGTAAGTCAGGCCTGCTGTGTTTAGAGTCACCTTCTGGTCTGTTCATTCTGCTGAGTGGGACCCTCAGTGTCTGCCACCAATTCCTACCTAAGAGCACCACTATTTGGGAGGGAATCAGAGCACAGCCAGAAGCAAAGTGACTGTTCCAATGACAGCCTGCCAATTTTCTGCCAATTTTCTAGGCATGCTGTCCTCCAAAAATGAAAACAGTGATGATAGAGCTTTACACAATACTACAGGGAACAATGAAAAGGAGAGAAGCAAACGTTCTTCAGTGGATTTGGATGTACTGTTACCAATGTCAAAACCAGTTCCTTAAGTGCCAGCGCCAGATTATATAACAGCAATTTACTGAGTCCCTGAAGAGGACAAACATTCATAACAAATCAAAAATGTATGTGTATATCTGTTTCACAAACAGTTTTAACTTCAATGTTCTTTTATTGTTACTTCAAGGCCATGGTTTTCAAATGCAGAGCTATGAGATTCAAGCAGAGGAACAAGAGAGACATTACATTTCTCATATAAATGCTCAACTACAGAAGACTTTCAGCAATTAGCAGTGATCCAAAACACAATTGAAATGTGGAGCAGTTTGATCCTGCACAAAATTCCACATTGCTATCTCACTCAGGAAGTCATCAGCAACTAAATATATACATTTATAGATGAGATTAATGTAAAATCAATAGTCTGAGATGCTTGCAAGCAGGAATTAGAATGTCTGAATCAACCAGGGTACAACAAAGAATCCTAAAGAAATGTTTGTTCAGGGAAAATATTTATGTGGGGCAGGGAAGGGAACAAAAAGTTTGACGTAGCAAAAATCAAAATGATTTATAGCTAGAGCTCCAATAGCTCAAGAAGGAAAATTCAGTTCAGGGCAACATTTTTGGCATTACATACTACATGTTATTCCTTGTTTAGATTTAGAAAGTGACTCCTTTGGGGTGAATTTTTGTCTCTTTCAGTCAAAGAAGCTAGGCAAAGCATCTGGCACCCCAGCCTTAAACAGATATCTCCCAGCTTATTGTTCTGTTCAGGACAACTTTTCTCTCCTACAGAAAGAAGGACTTACTGCAGTTTTGTAGTTCGATTTAATCCCAGGTATGGCTCAGGAAGAGGGACAAGGGGATCAATAAGGGATATCCTTGGGATTTTTGCAGTGTCCTGTCTATCCGGAAGTATTAAGCTGAACAGAATGAGGTGTGAGCAGATTATAACTCTCTCTGTACACACCTAAGAGCAATGGTTTTGTCTGTCCAATAATGCAATGTTTTGTCCCAACAATGTATCCAAATTAATACACAGAACAGCATATTAAAATAAAATAAAATTATCCTCCAGAAATAAATTATTTGAGAAGATATAAGTCAATAGGGAAGGTACTCCTAAAGCATGGGAAATCATTTTTAAAAGCTTATGCATAATAGTAGTTTTACTTTATTTTTTTAAAAAATCCAATGCACTATTCATTGTACATTAACTTTGAAATGTTGTTTTTAATTTTTAAGTCCCTAAAAATAGAAAAGTGGAGGAACATTTCCCCAACTCAAACTTTTGGAAATAATAACTAAAAGTTACCCATCACACATGCGTGTGCACGCACACACACAAATTTAACAATGCTACCAATCATTGGCCAGCATTCTATTAGTGACATACACAAAGGTAAATCCACTTTATACTTGTGTTTGTCTTTTGAAGAAGTTTGTATTGTCTTCTACCCTCCGCAGTGATCAAAACCCCCTCCTCAGGACTCATGGTTTTCCTGTGATAGCTCCCCCCATGGCTGATCAGAGAAGTATCTGGCTATGCCCAATATCTTGGCCAAGGAGGTCATCACTCTACATCTAAGTAAGAGGCAACACTTCTTTGATCTTCCACCCACTTTCCACCAGCCATGGAATGGTTATTCAGTGGGGTATGTTACCCTGAAAACTGGGGGTGTCCTGTGAGGGGCGCCCACTTGCCAATCAAAACCAAATTGGGGGAAATTAGAACTCAGAGCACTGGTTTGACATGCGAGTGGCAGGATAACTTAGCAAGACCTTGTAACCCAACATCTATGGCTTCCGGGCAATGAGCAGGCCAGGTTACAATGATAACAACTTTATTAAACAAAAGCAAGGTAAATCAGACACATGCACGCTAACTAACTAAAGGAATGAGGAAGAGAGACTTGGGGGAACAGCGGGTGATACGACACCTGATCGCGATGTCCTGCAGAATCTGGAGCGATGAATGATGGGGCTCAGCGCTGGGTGCTGAGAGGAACTCTTGAATCAACCGGCAGAGAGTCGGGATGGCAGTTCAAGAGGAACCAACGAGGTCCCAAAATGGGGACTTTTTATAGGGTGAAACATGCCTGGCAGCTATGGCAAACCAAGTAGAGAACAAAGGAGTTTTGGTGCTCGACAAAAAGATCTGGTGAGGTCACTGTCAGCAGGATCGGATTAACATTGAAAGACAAAAGAGTGGCCAGTGAGCTGATGGCCTTCTCCAAAGGGGTGGTTTGGCGGGAAACCGTGCCGCTATTGTGGAGTATGGGTATGGGTGTCCCCTGAAGCTATGTGAGGCTTGGAAAATGCTGGCTTGAATGAGGAATGGAATTTGAACAATTAATCAGCCGCAGCCAGTACGTGCTTGTTTCAGAAACCAACCCAAACAGGTGCAGCAGGGCCGCCGAGCGTGGTCTAGCTAGGGCCGAATTAAGTGATATCAAAGTGATATCGGGGAGTCCCTTCCTGGGTCCCATAGCCGTCATAACAGGTAGGTGGGTGGGTATCACAGTGCAACCAATAGTCTTCAGGGTGCTGGACAGGAAGCCATAGGTGACTTCGGCCTGAAGAATTCTTACACTATGTAAGTCACTGTAGGCTCTTGGCCATTACATTAGCTTATGAAGGGCAAATTGTTATGACCCTACAATTCTAAAAAGTTATTTGTTACAGGTAACGTCAGTATTTGTAACACATGATTTACACATTCTGAGTATTCCCCGTGTAGCCTTTGTACATCATAACTGGGTGCAGAAACCTGATGTAAGCTCTCTCTTAATTAATGCATCCTAATTGTTATTTGATCAGTTTCATGCTGAGTAGTAGATAGGCAGCTAATGATGTATGAACCAGGTTAGGTCAGGTATTGTTGTTCTTGTCACTGTTCGCAGTTTGCTCTTTTGGGGGGGGGGTTAAACAGATTTTTTTAATGCTAGCAGATTTTAATGTTAGATTTTAAACACTAACAGAAAATAATACCCAAAACAATAGATGTTTTTCTACAAGGCATGCTAATGCAAAACTACTTCCATGCATTTGTACACAAAAATGTGCGTCTCTTCCCACTTTCATCTGCATCTCTTTCATCATCATCATCCATCACTTTCAAAATTAATGCAATATTTCCCATAGGCTTATATATAAATTTCAAGGACAGTAGATCTTTCCACTGAGGCATGGTGATCTGACATTAGAAGGATACTGTCCCTGTTAGGAAAATCAGTATCAATAGATTCTGCAGAGAATTTTGTTGGTTTCCCTATAGGCTGCCATGAGTAATTTTGTTCCCCTCTCTTCAGTTCTAACATGACTCCATTGAGATCTAAGCACCTCTCTCTTCCTTTGTAGGCAAGTTAATTCTGCAAAAGAGGTGAACTGAGTTCAAGTATGCAAGAGATCTGTCCTTTGAAAAGAGGAGAGCCCAAGATCCACCAGATGAAGACTGGTGTGAAAAACAGACTCTCTGAACATTACAGCTCAGAGTCCAATCATTTATTATGCTCACCAGTATGGAATAAACCTGATCATTCACCTTCACTACAGTATGCTCCTGATTTTTCCAAGCTTGCTTTATTTCAGCAATGTAAGTTATCCCCTGCAGACATCTCCATTCAGTCCAGAAATCACTTCTGAGCTACTGCAAAGCAATCTGTGATCTACAAGGAGATTCATATCTACTTTCAGTCCACCTCTGCTCTACAAAGCAAGTCCTATTCAGGTCTGAAGATGGTACAAAACATGTGTTGTCTGGATCATTTCAATGTAAACCATACAGTCCCATGCTCAGGAGTATCATAATGTGAAACATGCCACCTATCTGGAGTTCTTCTTCCATCGAAGTGAATATGCCAATGAACCAGCAAAATGAATCAGTGATACAAAATTGAGGGTATGAGGAGTAGGAGATGCTGTGAAACCATTTTCCCTCAGATTACTGGGTCAACTTCATGAATTTGAGATTGAACCCCTCTTATTTCCAGTTCTGGAAACAATCCATGATATTTTTTAGCTGCTGTAAACATCTTTCCCATCTCCGTCTAATTCCAAATGCTTTTAAAGAAATCCACTGCAGAGCATGCAGAACAAGTATAATGTCATGTGTGCTGTGCTACAGCCAGAATCTTCTTGGCTGTCTTTGCCTCTGTTTCTGGCAGACATGGCTCTCTTGTGAGTAACAGAGAGGTAGCTGCTCAGGCACAAGAGAGAGAGGGTCAGCCCAATAACAAAAAGACTTGATTTTCCCAGAAATGCTGCTTCAAAAGAAAATAAAGCGATAGATCAGAACGCTTTTCTTTTAGCCATAGTTTGGACATACCCCCAAAAGTAGTGTGATTAATTGTTCTGTTTCTCTTGGGGGTGCTGGTTTTTACAGATGCATTTATTTGGCTACTTTTCTTCCACGACTGTGCCCCCTGCCCAAAAATTTGTGCCATCTGGACTGTGTTGTCAGTAGGGAGGTGCTAAACATCCCACGGGCTCAGTGGGTTGTTTTGTTCAACTTGAAATGGGTCTTGAAAAAGAAACACTTTTAGCGGGCACTCTAAATCTTTCAGGAAACCTCCAAAGGACTGAGACAGCACATTGAGCAAGGCCATTTTCGCACTACACCGTCATAATGCTATTATCCCACTTTCAACCTCCTATGAAATCCTGGGGTTTGCAGTTTAGGGAGGGGCATTTGGAATTCTCAGCCAGAGAGCTCTTTGGCCTCAGTAAACTACAAACCCCAGAATTCCACAGAATGTTAGAAGTGGAATAATAGCACTGTAACAGTGTAGTGCAGAAATGACCCAAGATGCTATGCAGTCACAACAACAGAGGAAAAGTGGAAATATTTACTCTTTGCATAAGTCCTCAGGGGAAAAAAATAGGCCTGATTCTTGAAAATCTTTGAAAAGAATATGGAGCACTCACAACTGATGGCAACAGTGGCATGGTGATCCCTTTGGAATGACACTGCAGCTGGCATACTGTTATTGAAGTGTAGTGTCACTCTGGGTCATGTGGGACAGAAATGGTGACTGCCGTCAGCTTGTGACGCCAAAGTACACCTTCAAAGGGACCACCATGCTGTTTTGCCACCAAATGTGATGAAACTTTTTTTCATGAATTTTCAAGAATTTCTCAATCTCTATTCTCCCATATTTCTGCAATTACTTTCCAAATTTAACAGTACAAAAGGGGCTATGAGTGATACCATGTGTGAGCCTCCAGACTTACACCATCACAACTAACCTTTTTGATCATTATGGAGACCAGAATTCTGTTCTGACCATGCAACAACAAAATCCACTCTAGCCCCACAACTCATCTTGTAAGCAGAGCAGCCTCCTCAACATGGCCTTTTCTATGTTGTCAAACATCAGGGGCAATTTTCCAGCAATTTTCTTGTGGTAGTATGTTCTGCAAAAATGTTGGCCGCGGCTTCTTGATCGACAGGGGAACAGACCATATTGCTTGTAGTGGTGGCTGCTCGGTAAGTGAGGATTGGGGGACTTTCACAGTCCCCACATATTCCCTAAAGCAGTGAATATGTGGCGATCATGAACACAAACAATCACAAATGAATAATTCTGTGTTATGCATTTGTAACTGCCTTGGTGAATTCCAACCATTGTCTTGAGGAACATCTTGAAGATGCCTGGTCTCTGTAGATGTCTGCTGTACAGTGTCCAGCTGGAGACATATAGCTAGATATGTCCCTGCTCAACCCTCTCACTGTCTGACAACATGGATATTGCTGTGTTAAGCTGAAGAGCAGAGCTGCTTACAGGGTGAGTTTTGAAGGGGAGCATCAGGAGTCATAGCTATGGAGATGCAGCTATTGTGAAACACATGTACCTCCCAATGAAGCACCCCAGACAATGTCTGAGGCATGGGGGTGGAGGCAGATGGCAGCTATCTTTTATTTTAAAAAGAAGGAACAAAGAAAGGATTAGCATGCTTCTTCAAGCATTCTAGTTAAGGCCCCCAACATTTTGAAGAACTTGATATTCCCCATTTTAGGAGACCAGTATTTTGCATGCACACAATGTTGAGCCAAAGTTTCTTGCTTGAGCACTTTTGGCCCAGCCTTAGTCACGACTATGCCAACCCAGCAAGAAGCCAAAATGTCTAATTAGAGAGCAGGCATGATGAAGGAGGAATGTACAAGTGGCCAAGACGTCAAGATCTATTCACTATTTCAGTACTGAAATGATACTCCTGTCATATCATGAGAAACAGAAATCATAATGCAAAGACACCCACAATATTCAATGGACATTAGCATGCTTATCAAGGTGTGGTATGTGTAAGTCTCATGGGCTTTCTGTGGCTCTTGAGTCCCCGGACCTTCAGTGATTTTGCCCCAAAAAACCCTTTTAACAGAAAATGAAAACATTTTTGTCCTATATATAAACTCTTGAACACAAAGTTTTGCTTTTGAAAATGCTGTTTTGTGGCATCCCACTTTGAAAGAGTAGAAAATGAACCTCATAATTGTTGGGAATTGAGAGATTTTGGTAATGAGACTCTCAATCAGCAGAGTATCTTAGTATTTACACAAAAACGGAAGTTGAATAGATTAGCAGTACCACTTCTATCACTCCATCCCAAACACACTTAATCTAGCTCAAAATAAACACAAAAAACAGTTTGGCTAAAAATATAAAAGAGTTTACTCACAAAATCTTGTGCATAGTCTACAAAGGTTCAATTCCTGAAGAAAGTAGGAAGAAAATTGACCACTCACATGCTTGCTGCCAATGATCCCTGTTGGGAGATCTCAGAGCATGCTTTCAGGACAAAAGGAGAAGACGAAAAAGGAAGGAGTAAATGGCAAGAGAACCTTTTTAAGAACAAAGAATGTGTACATGCTGGATGAAGAGGTGTTGACCAAAACAAACAGGAAGTTTTCTCTAGGCTATCTCTCTATGCATACAATAAACACACAAACAAACTAGCCAGTTAATTAAGCATGCAAAGGTTGCCACTCCCAACAATAATTACTTAGAAGTTCCAGTTCTTGGCACATCACTTCCAGGTCAGTGGGAGCAGAGCAGCTGCCACAGTTAGGGGAAAATGACCCTCTGACCCTTGAAACATGGCTCAACCAGCTTTTCAGGCTATACTTAATTAACTTGGTTGAGGAAGCCAGACTTGCAAGGGAAAAGTCAAAATCAGAAGTACTCTGGAAATGAACATCTGGGTTAGCAACCTGTAAAGAGCATGCCCATCAATCTATCTCCAGCCCAGAACCAGCTGCTCTGACTGGCTTATGTTCTGCCCTGTTAGAGAAGGCAATTCTCTTGCCCAATCCTACAGCCTACAATACTACAAACTGGAATAAAACTTGAGATGCTATCAAACTCTAAACATTTAAAATAATATTAATATTAATAATAATAGTAATAATAATAAAAAACAAATAGCCATGCCCTACAAGAAGTGAAGTTTCTTGAGACCTTGGATGAGAACTCTGTGGTCATCCAGATGTTGTAGGACTGAAACTTCCACCACCCATAATCTTTGACCCTGCTGTCTGGAACCCATAGGAAAGTGTGTATAATAGGACTTGGCAGGTCACAGGCACCCTGCTCTTCTGTTCAGCTTTGCTATCCATTTGCTCTCTCTCTTTTACCTAGTTTTGAATACAATGAACTTGGTTCCATTATATCCTTCTATCTACTTTAAGTAATCTGTGTTTAATAGAGTGGTGGCATGGCAATAACAATCCTTTAGTGCTAATCATAATAAAATTAAAGATCCCAGAAGTTTATGAGAATGATACTCAGAATCTTTATTGCAGGGGACTACAAATACTCAAACATAAGAAGAGCTGATTTTCTTGTTGAGGGCTGGTTTCCATTTTGATATGGGTCTTATTACTAAAGTTCAGTTTACATTCTCAAAAATTATCCATGGACAGACTCACACAAGCAAATATGTTATTTATGTCCAAGACTAAAGCCTGTTCACCCTTACATAAATCTTTATCTATATCACTGCAGGCTGGGAAGCATAAAAGCTCTACAAGATCACTGACAAACCCTTAATGAGAAATTACTGTATTGCGCAAAATTCTGGTGCAGTGTGAGCTGCGAATGAGAAATATTCAGTGGAAAAACACACACAGAAGGGGCTAGGTCACTTACAGAGATGGCAAGCTGTGTCTGGGATGTACCACTTGCAGGCTGAAGTAATTCATTTCTCCTCCATACAAAAATGAATCTCCAGGTAGAAAACTAAAACCATCACCAGCAGCAGCAGCAGCATCTCTTCCTTGCCTCTTCCTATGGATCAGATTAGACAGCCAACATCAGTTAAAAGAGCAAATAAAACTGACAGGTATTAAATCAATCAATCAATCCTTTAAAATTCATATTTCAAAAATAATTTGGACAGGCCTGCTAGGAGAAACTGGTCTTTATTGCTGTTTTAAATCTCCTCTAGCAAGTCATTCCACAATCTGGGGGCTGCTGAAGAAAATGTTCTCTGTGAAACATTCAGCCTACTTTTGGCTGACTGAAGAAGGTGTCCTCCAGAGCACCTGAGCATATGGAGTATGGGTAGATTATACAGAAGAAGG
The DNA here is from genome assembly GCA_948474755.1 of Ctenosaura bakeri. Lineage (NCBI taxonomy): Eukaryota > Metazoa > Chordata > Lepidosauria > Squamata > Iguanidae > Ctenosaura > Ctenosaura bakeri. The sequence goes on from CAOLHI010004075.1 coordinate 147,519, forward strand.
CAATCCTTCTAAAAAGCAAACTGGCTTGACAGGGCTCAAAGTGGCTCGGAGTCATTTAAAGGTGAGTCCTTTTTCTGAGGGATTATCAAAGGTAGGGATGTAGGTCTTCACCTATATTGTCAACACAAACAAGGACAATTAACAAGCAGTAAGTTAAAATTGGAAAGGGAACATCTTTACCCCTCACTGTTATTGTTAATTCATGTCAAGTCAGCTTCTACTTATGGCAACCCCCTGGGTGAGAGACCTCCAGGAAACCCTGTTATCAACAGTCCTGCTTGGGTCCTGTAGGCGCAGAGCTGTGGCTTCCTTGACTGAGTCAATCCATCTGTAACATGGTCTTCCTCTTTTCCTACTGTCTGCCACTTTACAAGCATTATCCTCTTTTCTAATGTTTCATATCATCTTGTAATATGTCCAGAATATAATAGCCTGAGTTTAGTCATCTGACTTCTAAGAAGAGTTCAGACTTAGGCCAGTTCCACACGGGGGTTTTTAAACAGGGCAGAGCGTCCTCCAGGGAGGACATCTGCACCTGGGAGTGGTCTAGGTCAGACCTACTTAATGTAGATCTGCACCCCAGCCCGCTCCAGAACGACCCCAAGTGGTCGCCCAGCGTGCTTTTGAAAGACCGCTAAAAGCAGGTCTTTCAAAAGCATGGAGCGCACCACTGCAAGCCTGCTCCCTTATGCAGATTTGCAGGCTCGTATTGGTGCGAGCCTGTGATCTGCCGGGGGCGGGCTTTAGGCTGGCGAGCTTCAGCGGTTGGTCGAGACCCTTGACCAACCAGAAGCCGCCATTTTCGTCCCTGGAGGAATGCGGAGCGGTGGCCACGCAGTGCTCCAGAGCAGCGTGGACTGGACCGGGGAGCCCAAAAGTCTGGTGAGTAGTGTCACAGGGCGATTCTCTCGCCCCATGTGGAAATGGCCCTAATTTGTTCTAGGACCCATTTGTTAGTCATTTTGGCAGTGCATGTTATCCGCAAAGTTATCCTACAGTACTCCATTTCAAATAAGTTGATTCTCTTCCTATCAGCTTTCTTCACTTTATAGCTTTGAAACACATATATGGAAAATGGAAATACTATGGCACAGATTGTCTTGACTTTGGTATTCAATGCTGTCTCGTCTAGCTCCTTCATAGCTACCCTTCCAAGTTCCAGGCATCTTCCCAGCCCCTCATTTCCTCCCAAAACATAATGGCTGCCATCCTATTAGTGAGTAATGCAGCTGGGAATCCAACTTACACCTTCACATATTATTTTTGGTTGTCACAGAGGTTGGAATTCTCTAGAGATCTCATGCAATGATGACTCTCCCTTTTCCCTGCTGCAACCCACCAACCTGGCCATTTAATGACTAGCGGAAAGTGGGTCAGCAGTGGAAAAGCATCCAGCTATGTATCTACAGTTGGATGCACAGCAATTGTGTCATCTGCCAGGACCTCTGGAGGAACCCTGAAAGGTCTCAGAGGTTGCCCAATAATTTTGACTCAATTATAGGAACTGGATGTTTCTCCACCCTGCCCCTCAGCCAGCTAGTTAATGTTGCCCATGTTGTGGGGTGTGCATGTGTGGAACAAGTAAAGGGGGGTTGCAGTGGAAGAGGAGATAAGGAATTGCTCTGTCTGGCAGAATTTTGCATTACATCTCTCTGGACCATAATCTTGGCCAACTTATTACAGATAATATTGGTAGTTGTAACGTATTCCTTCCAAGGTCTGATTTCAAGGGCCATTTGGCCAAGTCTGGTTTGAAGACGACAGACTGTAAGAAGAAGGAACAAGGAGGGGTCCTGCACCAGCTAAGCAGCCTGACCAGGCAAGCTTTCCACCTGATCACAGTCAGTCTCACCATGGATCCCTTCCACCAACAAAAGGGGATGCTACATTGTGCTGATTCTTCACCCTCCTATAGTTCTTTCTTCCCACTGAAATTTAATCGTGGAGAGTTAGGAAACCCTCAAGAACAGTGTACAGTATTTGCAGAGGAGAAGAGGTTTTACAGTAGGAGAATCTGTTACAGTAGGAGAATCTACTGCTGCACACTATCCTAAAGTATAATTCTGCTCCAAAATCTAGTGGAAGGTCACCACATTTTTAAAGCAAGTTGTATATGCCTCACTTTGCTCTAAATTTTTAATATACAGATTTTTTTCATCACTGGGATGTACCAGATTATCTTTCTTCTTGTAGTCTCTTTCTAACAAAAGACTCTTATTGTTATTAACTGTATATTCTGGAAGAAAATTATTTGGAAATCAGATGATGAAAAATAATTCTCCAACTCACCCTAACACTCCCAGCTGTCTTTCTCTGACTTCTAAAGTCCATGGAGGATTTTTAGCTGTCTGCCATGATATTCTTAGTCCTTGGTATTCTGAAACAGAATGTCTCTTCAGTTGACATATACAACCCAGTACCTTGCATGAAGAGAGCCACCATGGTGTAGTGGTTTAAGTATTGGGCTAACACTCTGGAGACCAGGGTCTGAATCACCACTCAGCTGTGGAAACCCACTGGGTGATCCTGGAAAAGTCACACTCTCTCAGCCTCACAAGAAGCTAAGGTTAAACCTTCTTTGAATAAATCTTGCCAAGAAAACCCAATGATAAGTTTGCCTTAGGGTTACCGTAAGTCAGAAATAACTTGAAAACACACAACAACAAATCATTTATGATACTTCTCCTCAAATACTGCGAGTAGAGCTTGTATCTGAGAAACAGATCTTGGAAGCACCAGTCCAGAGGGCCTTCTCACCTCCTTCTCCAAAAAGAGAGACAGCCAAAACTCTCTTTGTATGTGTGGGGATGGGGCAAGCAAATCAGGGATCACATGCCATTGATGGGGTTGGTCACACTCACATTAGGCTATGATCCCACTCCCCACTGGAATTTTGACTCTCCGGCATATTTATCCAAAGTCATATCTGGTCTTTGGATCCAAAACAAGTTCCCTTCTCCTGTCTGAAATGACCCATCATTTCCAAGAAATGACTAGGAGAGGACAGCTTAGTTGTATGTTGAATACAAAAGGTGCTGTTTAAAATACTTTGGGGTTGGGAATTATGCAGTCCGTAGTATCATAGAATCATAGAAACATAGAGTTGGAAGAGACCACAATGGCCATTGAGTCCAACCCCTTGCCATGCAGGAACACTCAAAGCACTCTCAACAGATGGCCATCCAGCCTCTGCAGAAAAACCTCCAAAGGAGGAGACTCTACCACACTCCAAGGCAGCATATTCCACTGCCGAACAGTTCTGACTGTCAGGAAGTTTTTTCTGCTGTTTAGGTGAAATCCCTCTTCCTGTAGTTTGAATCCATTGTGTCCTAGAAAACAAGCTTGCTCCATCTTCAACATGACATTCCCTTCAAATATTGAAACATGGCTATCATGTCTTCTCTTAACCTTCTTTTTGTCAAGTTAAACATATCAATTTCCCTAAGCCTTTCCTAATAGGACATGGTTTCCAGCTCCTTCACCATTTTGGTCACCCTCCTCTGGACACATTCCAGCTTGTCCAATACCATTCCTGACTGAAATAACCCTTCCATAGCCATCTAGAAACTCATAACTTTAAAAAACATGAGCCAAAAAAAGGGAGACACTTTCTGGAGATGAGGTCCTTCTATAAAACAAACCTCATATTTCTCATATTTCTGAGAATCAGAAGGGATCTGAAGGGATCAGGAGTGGTCTGTTGGTGGTGGAGGTAGGAAACGAATCCTGGATCCTCTACAGTTCCCATGGAATACCTGAATGAAAACACTTATGATAATAGCAATACCATAATTGTACACTGTGTGCTGACCTAGCCTTTCACGTCTGGGTAGGCAACCTGGTGCCCCCAGATATTTTGAACTATCTCACCACAAGCCCCAGTCAGCAAGTGGAATGTTCATGAATTATGTGAGTCATAGCCTAAAGCACTGGAAGGTAGGCACCCAGTTAGTTTGACCCTCTGCATGCAGCCCTTGTCCCCCACAGTTGTGGCCCTGAAAGCCCCTCCTAGTTCTCCAAAGCCCCCAATCTGCCCAATTATTTTTTAAAAAACTATGCACTTTTCAGGGTATTTTTGTCACAAATCTCATTGAAAGCCTCCCAAACACATGGAAATACACAAAATACCCCCTGTCACAAGCACCCCAGAACCATGTGCATGTATCTGTGTACGTGCCTTCAAGTTGCCTACTGACTTATGGTGACCCCATGAATTTCATAGGGTTTTCTCAGGCAAGGAATCCTCAGAGGTGGATTTGCCAGTTCCTTCCTCTGAAATGCAGCCTACAGCACAAGTGCCCCTCAAATACCCTTTTTTTCTCTAACTGTCCTTCAAAAAATGGTGGCAGGAAGCAATATACCATTTCCTTTTGCCATTTTGAGAGAGACTGCAGAAGAAAAAGCAGGTCTTTTGGCTTGCTGTGCTGGGTGCAGCCTGCAGGAGAGAGGATCGGGGGGGGGAATTGGCCTGTGACTTCCCACAGAGTTGCTCACCCCAGGTCTAAATGATCCAATAAATATTTTCCGAACAATTTTCCTATTGTTGTTGTTGTTGTTGTTGTGTGTCTTCAAGTCACTTCCTACTTATGGCAACCCTAAGTCAGCTCTATCATGGGGTTTTCTAGGGCTGAGAGTATGTGAAGTACCCAAGGTCACCCAGTGGGTTTCCATCACTGAGGGGGGAATCAAACCTTGGTCTCCAGGGTCATAGTCAAATGTTCAAACCATTACACCATGCTGGCTCATACCCTGCCACACACACATTTCACAGATGAAAACTGGGACACATGGCCAAACTACATCAGATTGTGCTCAAGATTGCAAAGTTATTAATGAGGAAGACCCATAAGCCAGGAGAGGCAGGGCAGCAGTCTGGTTTTGCTTGAACCAACTGGGAAAGGCAAAATACCATCTGCATGTCTCCTCTCTTCCCATTGAATTAATTGAGCACAAACTATGTTTGCACTTTGAACTCAGTTTGCATGAACTGAAATAAGCGATGGACAAAGTGAGAAATTGGAAGGGGAAGAGAGAAACTAGGATATTTTAAAAGCTGCTGGAAAAGGAGATGACAGAGAATTAATCAGGATCATCCTTGCCAAATTGGGACAATTGGAGGGCATGTTTTCCAAACTATCAAAAGCTATTTTCCAAATTAAGATAGATGACCAAAAATAAAAAAAATCTAGAGTAGATGTATACTCATTTCCAAATTATTCTTACCTTCCGTTTAATGTATAGGGCTAAGGAAGCTAAATTTATCTCAACTTCACTATGTAACCCAGAGAAATGCAGACAGCCATTGGATGATTGGTTTATTGAAGAAGATAAAAGAACGAAGGAGCCAAGGGTCCTGGTTGAGGGCAGCCCTCATCTTTGGTGAAAGATGGAAGTAGAAGGTGTTTCATAAACCATCAGCTGTTGCTCAAGACAGGTGGAAAATCTAGCCAGGATTTATAAAACACTTTGTAGACAACAGAGCTGTCCAATATTTTTCTGTGCATCAACATTTCACCACATGTCTAGCTTGGGAAAGGGATCAATGGAAGGTTCAGGTTTTGCGAGTAACACCACAGATTTCAGGCAGAGAGAGTTATTCCCAGATGGCTCTTCGGAGGCTTGGGAAGGACCCTTCATGCATTGCTGCTGATTATGTTACAAGCCAAATTCTGCTAAATTGATGAGAAGGCCTGTGAGTTCTCAAATGAAAATAATTGGATTTTATCTCATAAGGCAGTGTTTCTAGGAGCATCTGAAGCCTGACATATTTAATTTGTTTGGAATAATAAAGAGCATTTAGTATGCCAAGATTCTTTATCTTAATCACCCCAGTACAATCATGTATCAAACGAATCAATGCTAACTGACGTTAGAGCGATCCTTGTAAGAGCAACAAAATAAATGTGGATTGCATTTTAAGTTTATCATTATGTGCAAATTGGTACAATCCTTAGCAGAGTTTGGAAGTAATGAGATGCAACAAGTTCCTCTCTTTTTTTGGCAATGAGAGCATAATGATATTATATTTCTAAAGTCATATAACAAGAGGAGAAAATGTGTTTCGATATAGCAAGTAGTATTTTCTAGTTATTTTCTTCTGTCACCCTTTAAGGTCATACAGAGGGCATTTTGGAACCATTTTGAGTGACATTGTTCAAGTTTTAAGACATTCTCTAATCAATTCTTTTTTAAAACAGTAACAACCAATTAATAACATAATGAGTAAAGCAGTGAGTTACTTCAATAATTTTGAAAGTAGCAATATCTGTCTCTTGCAACATAAAAAGGAAGAAGAAAAGGGGACAAAATACAGCAGCACCTTTAAGGCTAGCTGTTAAACCCATTTTTTCAGATACAGTACAGAATGGTATTAAGTCATCAGGTACAAAGCATTTTTATACAGTAGTGGGAGTGGGATAGAATGTAATCGGATCCAGAAAGGTACAAACCATAGACCCTTGCTCTTTGAAAATTTGTTAACTCATTGATAATGAGTGACTCAGTCAATCAGTCAGAGTCAACTTTATTAAAATCACAAATCAGCCACTGAGAGCTCCACCACCACCACCACCACCACCACCACCACCACCATCTGCAGGAGGGAAATGATGAAAAGGACCACCATTTCCTGTCCCTTGGAGGACATCTTCTTCCCTAGGACTGCTGTAGCAAGCACAGACTTCCTGCAAGTGGTATGAAAGGCCAGCAAGTCTGGAGGCTGACTGACTGGCTGGAGACAGGGCTCTCTACTACAGATGTTGGAAGAAAAAGCTTTCACTTCACTGCCACTTCATTGCCCCAGATGCATATAGGAGGTCCCTGGTTGTGACTCCAGCCAGAAACTTCCAGACCAGAAGTCTAGAGGAACTGGAAGAAAAGCAACAGCAAGGAGAACAGCTATCAGAACATTGTTACTACCAACATTATTCTGGGTGGTTCTATGCTCTGCCAGTGTTGAACAAGGCTCTTTCCGCAGCATACCTCAATCGCGTGGTGTTCCAGTCTCATTGCAGGATTGCCAGTATCAAGATGGGCCAAGTATGAAGCCTCCATTTTCTGCAAGCACCTGGGTGTTTGCAGGCCAGCACCGGAATTACACCTGGTGCATGTTCCACAGCTCAGCATCACTGGCCACTCCCCAGTCCTGCGTCTCCCTGCTCTGTCCCCAACCTACCACTCCTGCTTGGTCTGGTATGTATTTATTTATTTTGCTGGTACACGTGCTAATATTAGCATGCTAGATGGTGCTCAGAAGTGCACACGTCAACTCCCAGTCATTTCCCCATTTCCCGCTGGCAGGCGCTATAGTGCTAACCTACTAATGATGACACTGGCTGATGTGGCCATGGTGGTTGGTGCTGACGTCACCCCTGGAGTGGACTTTCTGTCCCACCTCTCCTCATGTGTTCACTGGTACAATAAAGGAAGCAGCCACCCTGCTGCTGGGTGGAGCTTCCCCTGGAAGTTGCTGAGGAAGGGATAGACAGGGACTGCCCACACCCTGCCCACTCTCAGCTCAGTGATGGAAGGATGCTGGATAGAGGAACCGTATGGGCCCAGCAATTGTGATTACTGCGGGAAGGGCCAGTTATTGTTGGTTTTTCCCCAACAATGAAAAACACCAGATTTTACCTGCTTGGAGCCAGGATAGCACCTGATTAACGATGATGTCATGCGGTAAGGCAGCTTCCAGAGTGGGAACAAAGTTTGGCTGTTGAGGATTGAAGATGTCATGCAGATCTTGGATTTTATCTTTAAATCAATGGCATCACTAGGCTTGGTGTCACCCAGTATAGTAACTTATAGTGTCACCCCCTTGGACCTCCTCCTGTATCAGACCGCATGGAAACCTTAGTAATGTTTTGTGGACTAATGTTACTTGTAAATGATAATTACCATATATTACTGTATATAATGGCAATAGTTGTGTCATAAGCAAGTAGCAAAATTAAAATTACACCTTTAAATTATGATATCATATGCATGGCCTAAATATATTAACATTTACATAGTTTCATGTAGTTAAAGTGAAAAATTCATAAGAAAAATACAGAATTTGAAGTAAAAACATGTAATACCTATATCAAAACTATATTCGTTTTAATGTTAAACTTTACCGTTACATGAGATGCATTAATGGATTAGATGTGCAAAATCAATCATGACCCAAATAATGTAGAAGTTGTTAGCAAATGCATATGGAAATATATTCATAAATGAAATAATAAAAAACACAGGAAGACGTACACAAGCATTTGAGCAGTTACTGAACACATTGACTAAATTAGAACTTTCCTTTCCTAGTCTTCAAGGTTGTGAACTGGCGAATCACTTCATCAAAATTAATGCCTTTCACCAACGCACTTTCAATTTAATATTGCAAGATTGGAAGGCCTTGACTGTCCCATGGCAGATCACAAATAGTTCTCTATAAGTTTCAGCTTTGACAGACTCCTCTCACATGAAGCTACAGACACACAGATCATCAGAAATAATTTTATGCTTAGTGAAAGGGTTGGGAGAGATTCTAGGAAGTTCCCTTCAGCTATGAAAGTCAACCCACAGCTCTCGTTGAAATATAATCCTATTTTTTTCGTCAATAGACAGCTGCTTGATATATATTATGTAACTGTTCACTTTCTCTGGTGTACAAAGGGTCTTTTATCTTATCTTATGTCTTATCTTACTTTCGCCCCACTGTGCCTACATGGCAGAAACATATTTAGGTAATTTTAAACTCAGGACCTAACAGTTTCATTTGGACGGCGCTGTCTATTACCTCACTCACTTCAAAGATGTGATAAGGTGGTCCTGCTGCTTTTGAGGGCCCTGCTACTCTATCTACTGAATGAAACCTGCTTGCCGTTGTGCCCACAAGTCCCTGCCCTTCCAGCACCATTGTTACAGGGCCTCATGGTTCCTTCACATAAATGGAGGTGCAAGAATACAGAAGAGGAGGGAATGGAGGAAAAAGGGTTACAAGACCAAGGTGCAATGGAAAAATGCCAAAGGAAAGGAGAGGCTGAAGATGTAATATGAGCAGGGAGGGAGAGGATGTTGCAGATGGGTGGAAGGCAAAGAGAGGGATGTTCATAGTAGGAAAGCTGTTTTGATCTGTCCCATTCTCACCCCAAATGCAAGCACTGTTTTCTACCCAGAAAGGCCCAGAAATCCACCTCCTATTCTTCTCCCCGCCCCATGCATTCAACCATTGTCAGTCAATAGGCAGCTGCTGCGGGAGAGTCGTGAAGAGGGCTTTACAGCTGCATTACTCAGTGGTTTTCCCCGCCTCATTTTTCTGTAAATGAACATAGGCAGTGGGTGAGTCTCCATTCAGAACTGCAGTTCGTGCCCTCCCGCTGGTCACTCACTAGCTCCACAACTCTGGGACTGAGGGAAGGAAGGAAGAAGCACTGATATTGCTAGGGCTGGTGTCACCCACTCTGATGGTGTAACCCAGTGTGGTCTACACACTCAGCACCTCCCTAGTGACAGCATTGCTTTAAATCAGACTTGGACTGGGCAGCTCTAGAGAACACCTTCAGACAAATGACTGTCCTGTGGAAAGTGAGACATGTGGCTGCTCTATTGAAGTCACTCTCTTCAGCCCGCAACAGTTTGGGATTAGATGAAGCTAGCAATTAATATTTCAAAGATACAGCACAACTGTTTAAAACATTGACTTTAACAGGAAGGGTCAGTATTTGGATTTTGCTTTAGGCAGCAGAATGTTGAGGCTATTGTTACCACGGTTCTGACATGCCCAGTGATAGCACTAGATATCTCTTGATATCAAAACTTATTTGGCCTTCACTTGACCTTTCTCTGCCACCCTGCTCCACGTGTTTGCAAGGGCCACCGGACAAGCACATAAACAGGCGCGGCCGGGAATGGTTGGACATTCCAATCCCCACTTAGGCAGGCAGATTAATGCCACTCCGTTGCTTCAGGGGCCATTTCTTGCAGTTGCTTAAAGTTGCTTAAGCACGACTTTACACAAAGACACACGGCCCTGAGCCGGCACCCTCTCAATGCCGAGCCATTTGCATACTGGCTACACTATTGTCATCCAGTGCTAAGCTAATCATGTAAAACCTGACCTTTTCCAACGCTTTTGTCCCGCTCCAAATTTCCTTTGTTCTCACCGAGCATGGCATGGCCTGTAGGCACAATCCACCCTATAAAAGGTCCCCGATTCCGAGTCCACCTTGAAACACTCCAGACTGCTATCCCGCCTTGCTGTCAGTTTGTCCAGCGAGTCGCCCCCCTCAGCGAACTGCACTGAGCTTTCTTCCCTGTAATCCTCCGCTTTTCTCCAGGACTACAAGTTAAGGTGTCATATCACCCATTTCCCCGAAAACTCTCATTTCTAATTTCCTAGTTAGCTGTGTGCTTGTGGTATCTTTTCTGTTGTTTGTCCTTTAATAAAACTATCATTTTTACTATTTTAAACCCTTGCCTGACTGCTCTTCCAACCTGACGCTGTATACATAGGGTTAAAAGATCCCAGCTAAAGTTACCCTGCCTCTCACTAGCTTAAGAGAGTGCTCGAGCTAATTTCCCCATCTTGTGTTTTTATTTGGTTATTTGGGCATCCCTCCCGGGACCCCCAGTATACAGGGTAACACTATCACTAGCAGAGGTAAATAATTTAGACATGGGACAGAGAGAAAGAACTTAGCACAACTGCTGTTCTCTCTTCCAACCTGCAGGGCTAGTCGCCTAACAACCTTTCCTACCCCTAATGTTGGTTTTTCCCTTGTAAGATATAAATATAGTATTAGATGGAACTTACTTGTACAAGTGCTATGCCAATGAAAAAACTATGCATGAAATTTATTTTGAGTAACAAAGCCCTCAAACAGGGTTTTGCACATCTACAAAATCAACAGATCTCATTTATTTTTCACCTACATGGTTGTTCTTTGCCCACTTCTATTTTTTTTTTTTAAGGAGGGAGAATTTGTCCCTTGTTTTTGTTTCTAAGAGGTGTACCTATGTTTTCAAAGGCGCACGTTGCTTCCAATATGTGTTTCAACAATATTTTTTGTACATTTCAAATGTGCGAGTATGTGCTTTTCAAATGTATGCATTTCCCCCAATGGGTTCACAGCTGTCTACCAGCATGCAGATTCCAGAGTGCAAACCAAGTGCACAGATGGTCAGGGAAGCACAGACCAGGAAAAGTCCACAAAATAAGCCCACCAGTGTGGATTTCTTGCACATCTCTTCACTCAAATGCAGATGGTTTTGTAACTCTACAGCAGTGAGAACAAAAGGAACCAATTGGTTGGTTGCCATGAATGCCATGCTCTGTCACTATTTCCTGCACCATGCTGAGACTATCCAGCTGAATCCTTGATCTGAGAAGTTTGCCAGTTCTGCAGTCCTGAGGCATGAGCATGCCAGATATTTTCTTCCAAGAATCTAACAGCTGTTCATGCTTCCAAAGTTTTACTTTTTACTTTCTACAATAGTTGTACACAGACATCCAGCAAACCATGGCAGGGAACAGGATGCCAACCAGTTCCATCCCACATAGTGTAAGGCTTGCTTGCCATTGGAGTAGATGTGTGGCACTCGTACACTGGAAGGGCAAAATATACTGTAGAGAGAGGTTCTCCCTAGAAGTGAAGGCTTTTAACTGGAAGAGAAGATGACTAAGCTGAGACTGTCATACACTGGATATATCATGAACCAATGTGACTCACGGGAAAAGAAGATAAAAGCAGTAGGAAAAGAAGTGCAGATGGAATCAGTGAAGAAGGCTATAACCCTGACTTTGCCCCAAGCAGGGCAATTGATAATCTTGGAGTCTCTCATTCTTACGGTCATCCTAACTTGACTTAACCACAAATAACAGCAACAGTGGATAAGCAATTTTGTGCCCTCCAAACATTTTGGGCTGGAAATCTTGCTGGTGCTTGAGTCTAACGGGTTGCCCTTTTTCCAAGATAGTGCATCAGGGGGGAGGGAGAGCAAGCAAAAACTATTGCCTCCAAGCAGCTTATTTTCTCAGTACCTTATCCTTTTCACAGAGACAGTGCCTGCAGCCCTTTACCTCTTGCTAATGCTGCCAGTTCAATAACATGATTTTGGCCCTGTCTTCCACCTCCAACAGCCCAAGCCAGCTGAAAACCATGAATAATGGGAGTTACAATTCACATCATAAGGAGGGCAGCAGGTTGCATACCCCTGAGATCCTGCATTCTGTTTCACTTTAAGGAAGAATCTTTCTCTTCCCAGGGTTAAGAGGGGGCAGAAAGTCCTGTTCCACTTGGGGGAACACATGTCTAGTTTTTAGTACCTAAGATACTGTTTACAGTGGCCGTGAGGGTGCTTAGTATGTGGGTAACATCAACCAAGAAAAATCTGTATACTTAAAAAATACCAGCTTCTAGTGGGAAATAAGATGGCTACGTTGCTCTTTTGCCAAAATGAAGTTACTTTAACGCCATCTCATCCTTGCCATGGCTATAATTACAGGTTGTTCCCTGGGGGAAGGCTTGTTTTCTGGAAGTGATGCTGCCATTTTTACTATAATTGTACTTAGGCCCAGCTCCAGCCTGAGTAACTTGCCTAGAAGCTGAGGAAAGCTCCAGGAGGGAGAGGCAGGGCTTGGGAGAGAGAGGGCTGAGCTAAAATGGCTGGATGTTCGCCAGGTGACTGCAGGCAGGAAGAGTAAATCACACTGCGCTGAGTCGCCTTTGGAGATGAAGAGATGGATGGAGTAAAAAGAAGACCTGGCTGGAAAAATAACTGAACATGTTATAAGTATACAAATGTTGGAAGCTTGGGAAAATATGTTCAGTTCTTCCAAGCCTTCTTTCCAAAAACATGCCACGAACAGGGACAACATTCAGTCACCTTCCTCTGACTCACTGCAAATGTTCAGAGCCAATGGGTATTATCACCAATGGCGTCTATGCAGAATAACATCATGCAGACACAGGGGTGGACTTGCAACAATACTGCAAGAGAGAGGGCTCTTGTCAAGGTTCCGATCTGTCAGCCTTGCCTTCCTCCAGTATGCTCCATTCCATACCTCCTCCTTCCCAGTTTTTATTTTCCTTCCTCTAACAGTCAGGCGGCATTCTGTGATCACAGAACATGATTTCTTCTTACTGGTCTGCTTCTTTCAGTTCTGTTCCCTTTGAAATGATTCCTCCTTTTTTTTTTCCTTTGCTAAACTTAAGAGTTCTTTTAAGACTCTTGATTCCTCCCTTTTGTATGGGGATGTTACTGTTTTGTCAACATAAAAAGAATGCTTACACTCTGAACGCTGGAAACAATGGGAACGATGGTGACATGATTCTTTTGCTGTTGTCTCTGCTACCATGGCCTTCATTATTGTAACTTTCTCACTCCTCCTCCCCCACCCCCTTTTCGTGTACTGCTTTTACTTCTGGAAAATTTGGAACATAAGACATACTTTCATTTGTTGTTGAGTTCATCCCCTGTTCAATTAAAAAGGGTTGACATTATGTTTCTTTTTTTAAATAACTGACATTTCTTAAAATGCTTATATCCATAGATTTCAAAGAGCAACACAGAAAATCATCTTCCATGACCCAGATCAACCAGTGGCAGCTCCTAGTTGGACAGAATTAGTCCCACCATGTAGTACTTCATTTGCTTTGGCGGGTACCAGTGGAGGCTGGTGACCTCCATGTCAGTGGGGCAGTCATTCTACTAGTCCAGATTTTTAGAAAGCTATCGAAGGTACTGAACCCTAATCTCAAAAATAGTTTCAGCACCTTGGATAGTTTCTTTGAAGTTCTGACTGAAACCCCAAGTGGATTCACCATTGCACTGTTTTGGATGCCACTAGCCATCACTCAGATCATTTTTTTCCATCCTATCAACAATATATCTTCTATACTATTGAATCTGTGGAATAGGCTCTGCACTGACTGGAAGCAGTTGTAAAAAGCATTCGATGGGGGTCATTCCTAGCCCTTCAGTGGCATTGCAGGAACTAAACCTGTGACCTTCTGCATCCAAAGCATTCATTTCATCACCGACCTGCAGTTTTCTAGATGAGAGTGATACAATCTTTTTTCCAGTTTCTTCGGAAAAAAGTCGCTGTTACTATTTTCATTGGGCCTGTGGGAATCTTCTGTCCCCGTCACAGAAGCATGCATGTCTCCCTCACTCAGACCAATTAGCTCATACTTTTGACTGAATAGTGTTTAGGATTAACATGACCTCTCCCTGGTTTCTACTGATACGTCTTAGTCACTTTGAGGAGCAAATTCCTTCTGCCCTGGTTTCCTTGGTTGCTTTCTGTGCTTCGCTGACTTGGGGTCCTTCCAGGTGAGGTTTTTATTGTGCAATCTCACTGCCTCATTCATAGAAGTGTAAGGAGCAGGGGGTCCAGAATGTAAGTGGGACAAATGGCATCACTCAGGGAGCAGATAGAGCTTTCTGTGGTCAGTTTAGACCCCCTATTGTGAGTTGCTCCTTTTGAAAATGTCATAACATGTTAGACATCTGGGCATTTTCTGAAAGTCACTGCAAGCTTTCCAGAGCTTGAACGTATGCCATTGTTTCTTTGTCACAATTTGTGTTGGAAACTATGGCTGGAAGAGTTGGAGCTATTTATGTGCCCCGTCCATCCCAAAATCAGCAGCACTGGGAATCACAAATCATTCCTTTCCTTGCTTTTCTCCACAGGTGGCACATGAAGTGATTCCCAGTTTGTCTAAAGAACTTGCCAAGAATCCATGGTCATGCTATGATTCATCTGGACTATGACCATCATCTGCAAATGTCATTCAAAGGGAGAGCCCTAAGCCAGACATATTGGGCCATTTTGTTGCAAAGTTGCTGTTAATATACAAGTGCAAGGGATAAGGAGGCTTTTTTAAAAAAAAGCTGCATGAGCAAAGAGATGAAGTGAAAGAATCAAAGGTACATAGTCATTACTGAGCTGGAATATCTACACAAAATGGAGAAGGGCCACAAGCACCCTATTCATTCTCCATTATCTTACTTGTTTGAGTGAAAAACTGGACCATATTACAACAATCTTCTCTCCAGATAGATGCAAATATGCATCATGATTCTATCTTCCTGTGATCCTTTCCCCCTCCATGTCCTCATGAGTCCTCTGGACCATCTAAGGCCATTTCTGTCCTACACTGTTATAGTGCTATTATTCCACTTTCAACCTCCTATGGAATCCTGGGATTTGCAGTTTAGAGAAGGACCTTTAGAATTCTCAACCAGAGAGCTCTTTGGCCTCAGGAAACTACAAACCCCAGAATTCCACAGGATGTTGAACGTGGAAGAATAGCACTATAACAGTGTAGTGCAGAAATGGCCTAATAATTGCTGCAATATTTGCACAAGGACTAGATGCCTAAGGTTCAGCACTCACTGGTTTGAACAGTCCAACAGATGTCTCACAGGCAATTTGGGGATCAGCCCTCTAACTGGAACGTTAACGACTGATTGCATGTAAGCTTCATGCAAGCTGGGGTTTAGAAGTAATCAGAGAAGGAACATTTTCAGTGAAGAGGAGGTTTTTATTAGGGAATTACCGTACACACTTGGGAGAGAGGAAAATGAGATCTGCAGCCACTGGTTACATTACCATGAAAGAGAGAAAAGCATTATGGATACATGTGGAAATGAAGCTACATCTGAGTTGTATCCGCTCCTAGGTAAGGAAAGGACAGGTCAAACAATACAAAGAAGGAAAACCAGGGAAGCCCAACAACTTCTCTCTGTCTCCATTGCCTGCTAGAGAAGTCACTTATGCAACAAATGCATGGATGATTGAGGGGCCCAGATACAGGTGGAAAGGACAGGAAAATGTGCTTTGTTTTGCCACCATGCAAAAACTCTGTCTGGGGAAGAGCTATTCTACATCTGCACTACTCAAGGTGGTGGCACATGGACTGGTGCCAGTCTGAGAGCCATTGGCTGCCTGTCTGTGGCAGCTTTCCAGAAAAGAAAGAGACAGCTATAGCCAATAAACACAAATATGATGCCAGTCTAGAGGGGAAGGGGAACCCTGTTGGTCCCTCACATAAAATAGCTTAGAAAGACTGCTGTACATCATCATTTCAGGGAAGTCCATGGTCTATAGAATTACACATGGTATTGAGACAGCTCAGACTATCATAACTTTTTCTGTCACCAAATTAAAAATAGAATGATGGACCATTTGGGTGTAAAGAGGATTTCTTAACCCTTTCCTCTGGAAATTTTTTCCCACTAGCTTCCCCCGCCCCCCATTTGTTCTTTCTCTGTGGGACAAAGATACAGGAGAAAGAAACAATTTTCAGAGGAAAAGAAAATGCTCACAGAAAGGATTATGCATCATCTTCCCTTGTGCTGGTCTCTCACTTTAGAGGCAGTCTCTGGGGCTGATTTGAAATTTTTTTAATGCTTTTCCCACCTAGTTTCTCCAAGCGTTCTGTTGTTAGCACAGCAGGCACATGCCCCTTAGTGGTAGAAGGCAGTTTCTAAGGTGGGGGGAAGAGAGAGAGAGGAAAGTGACGAAAGTAGGTGAAGAGCGCAAGAACTTGGAGTTCTTGCAGCATGAGGTGCCTGTGAGAGAGAGAGAGGGAGAGAGAGGCATAGAATAAGATATGGGAGAACTCAATGTCCTCATGTGGATGGAAAAGGGTTCACAGGAGTTAAAAAGTTTGAGAACCACTGTTTTAGAGGGATAGTTGTTTCTTTGAACATTATAGTAGTTCCCTCTTACAGGAACTCGTGAGCTACATCTAGTTTTATGCACTGCACCTGCTCAATTTTAGGTTCATCAGAGAAGGGGGGTTCTCTCCATCACATCCCCCATCACGTCTGCATTTAGTGGGGACTGGTTCTCAGTAGCTGCTCCCAAGTTGTGGAATTCTCTCTTACAAGAAGCTTAGATGCCCCGTCTGCTTTCTTTCCATTGACATGCAAAGACCTTTTTATTTAGACAGGCCTTAGTCTCTTAATTTTCTGTGTTATACTTTTATCCCTTTTGCTAGGTTTTAGTGGGTTTCCAAACTTCTTTAATCCAGTGTTTTTAATAGAATTGTTTAATTTTTAAAAACATTTGCATCACGTAAGTTTTAGCAGGACTTTGTTTTAATTTGTTGTAAGCTGTCGTGGGTCCTGTATCAGGGGAAAGGCGGAAAATAAAATAAAATACATTTAAGCATACCTAGAATGCACCTTAGTAATCAAAGAAATTTGAGTTAGTCCTGACTGACTGGTCCCTTGATGTCAATGGATCTCTTCAATAAATCTAAATCTGGATCCAGCACCATGTTTTGGAGATAAAGAATGTCTGGATTGAGGATCTCCACCTCAGTATTTGTTTATTTCTCACTGATTTATTAGGTTATAAACATCAATCAAGCTTATATGTGTGGCAGTCCCAAGAACTTCACGAGTGCATTAAGTGCTTGGCTTGTTGAAGTGGTAAAAAATCTGGGTGATTAATTTTCTTCCTCTGTGCCAGCCTTCAATTTTAGATGGCAATCTCTGTGGCTGATTTTTTTTTTTCATTTAAACTAAATGAAAATTATATATCTAACTCTGGTTTAGGATTGCAAGACCAGGACACCAACAAATTGTTCAGAAGATAACTCTTCACTATAATAAGACCCCACTTTCCCAATACCCAATAATATCCATCATTATCAGTGAGGCCATTCCATTGTCTGACCCAGCAGTTCTTCAGCTATTTGATGTGGAGGACTGGTATTTCCCCACCCCACCCCACTGTGTCAGGAACCAGCACTACACTTCTTCCTCATCCAAATTGGATCCACAGTGGAGAATGAAGCAAAGATAGGAGATAAAAACTGAGATGATCTTTCAGACGATCCACAGTGGAAGGAGGGATCCATAGTGAAAGAAAGGAATCTGAGCAAATCCCCAAACACATGTCTCCTTTGCTCTTGTTTTGCTCTAATGAAAAACAACAGTTTAAGTGCAACTGTTTAGAAATGAAGTGTTGTTACTCTGATTTCTGGGGGTCCCGTGAGGGACACCTAAGTGCGCTTCAAATTACAAAGGTGGGAAATAGTCAAAAGAACACAGCTAGCAATACGAGAGGCAGGGCAATGGAGCGAGATCTTTTACCCAATGTCTACGGGGTCAGGCCAAATCAAGGAGCAAACAGAAGTAAATAATAATTGTTGTTTTTATTAAAATACAGCCAAACAAGTGTATGCAACACACTCACACAGAGAACTATAGAAATAAAAGGTTGGAGTGGGATAGAGGGATTTTTAGAGGAGGTTTTCGGTATGGGTAATACTACACCTGTCCTGAAGCCCGGGTAGTCTGAAGAAGAAATTCATGAATATGAGGTTTCTCAGCACGTGGGACTGAGGGGAAGGCTCGCCAAGCAAAGCGGCAACAAGGTGGGATGGAAGTCGGGAGCGATCCGAGGAAACTTTCAAAGTCAGGGGTTCTTATAGGGGAAAATGTGGCCATAGGCTAGTCCATACTTGGGGAAAACAATGAGTTTTGGGCTGGAGACAAAGCGTCCAAAAGGTCAGAATTTTACATGATTGGGTTAAGTCCGAATTGTCAATAGAGTAGCCAGTATGCAAACGCGGAGTGCTTGACAGGAGTATTCTGCTAATCGAGCTGCCTGCTCAGGGCAGGGAGTTCTTTGTAAGTAGCATGCATATGTAACGTGGTCCTTGCCTTGCGGTCTCCTGAAGCGGCGGATCGGCTATTTCTGGCCTGCCTGTATTTGTGTGGAATATTACAGCGATTAGCGGCCATGCCTGTCTGCGAGTTTGTCCGGGGGGCCCGCAAGCACATAGAGAACAGAGGGGTATAGTAGACCAAATTAGTGATATCAAAATGATATCTAATATTCCACAAGTCCGGGCTAGAAACTGCAGTAACAGTGTTAAGAAGGGTAAAAAGACTACAGGAAATGCCAGAATTGGTGTGAGAAAGATTGACTGTTTTTAGGCTTAATTTTTGATATCTGAACATCAGGGGTTAATTTAGAAGAAAAACCCCAAGCTAAAGGCTAAAGCAAACCAAGGGTTCATGTCTATAGTTAGGCAAGCAATAAGATTCACATTTATGGGGAGCAGTGGGGTTGAAAGTGCTCTTTTTGACCCAACAGCTTTTATAAAACATAAGATGAAATGTGCATACAGCACTGGCAGATATCAGCCATGCCTACATGTAACAGCAACATCTGTCCATACTCAGCATACATCTCATCCATCCACGTTAGAGCTCACTTTCAGACTAATGGGTGCCGGCTATATCCTTGTGTCTGATCTGATCACATCATAAAAATAAACAGCCTTAATAAAATATTTTGCATATTAGCAGTAGTCCATACTGGAGCTCTCTGGATGTATTAGACTATAACTCCCATCATCCCTGGTGAGCATAGTTTCAGAGATGGGAGGTGATAGGACCATAGAGAGAGCCACATATCAGGGAAGACTGATGTAGGGTGTGGGCTCTTCAGGGCTCTTTTGTCTGAATATCATGTGTGGTCCTTCAGGTTGGTGACATGAAGGCACTATGAAGACTGCACTAGAGAAGAAGTTTGGCCATGAATCAGTTGTTGCCCACATACTCTAACACGAATATGAAACAGTTACAGGATGAATGAAAGAGCCATCATTTCTACTAAGTTGCTGGATTCTTCAATAAGTAGTAGTTTTGGGAATATCCTTAACTCAGATCCAGATAGGACAGGGGCCCTTTCACACTACACAATTGTAATGCTAGGATTCCACTTTAACTGCCATAGCTGGCTTCTACAGAATCCTGGGGTTTGTCATTTGTTGAGGCATAAGTTTTCACTGGTTAAGGGTTCTAAACATCTCTAAAAGCAAATTCAAGGATTCCACTGGATGGAGGCATGACAGTTAAAGTGGAATCACAGTGCTATAAATGTGTATTGTGGAAGGGTCCCATGCCCCTGCAATGTACAGTGAAAGCTAGGAAGATATGCCTTCCACTATCTACCACTAAGAGTCAGCATGGGTCTAGTGGTCTGTACATTGCATTATGACCCTGGAGACCAGTGTTCAATTTCCCACAGCCATGAAAACCCACAGAGTGACCTTGGACACATCATACATTCTCAACCCAAGAAAATCCTGTGACAGGTTTGCCTTAGGGTTGCCATAAGTCAGAAAGGACTTGAATGCACACAATATCTACTATACACAGGCAGTTCTATCCTGGTTCAGCACACAAAATGAGTCATGAAGGGATCCACAGTTCTTTTTGTCAGTCAGTCTTAATGTGTGCCAAGGAAAGGTTCTCTTTGCCCTGGTGCTAGACTTGGGGAGGAAATTCTACTGCAGAGAATATTGGATGGTTGTGGAAATACTTCCATCCTGTTTTCACTGAACTTCTCAGAATGCCATTGGCATTTTCATTCCATTCCAGTCAATAACTGAATAATAAGACTTCCCCTCCCCCAATCCTTCATAGAAATTTGTGCACATTTTGTATACTTTTTTGCTGGGGAAGGGCCTAAGATATGTACTTCTTTTAAATACATTTTTCTCTATCAATAAAAGCATTTTTATGTACTTTTTTTCAAATCATGAATCTTTAGCCATGTACACTTTTCAAACATACTTATGGCTGGGGCATATTTTTATTCACCAAAAAAGTCTGGTAAACAGGGTGATGAATCCACTCCAGGTATTTCTTTGAAGTTTAAAGGAGCTACCTAAGGTGTTCATTAGCTTGGATATCTCCTTTAAAGTTAAAAGAAAAACTCAGAGCAAATTCACTGCCTCACTGACATGCAAGCCACCACTCTAAAAGAAGGAGAAGGAGAAGAGATCCAGGTAAGGGACAACAATAGATTAACATATAACATGTATCAGTTAAAAACAGAAAGTCAGTTAAAAACAATAGTTAAAATGCATAATATCATCTTAAAAGAACAAATAATAGAAATACCTAAAAACAGTCCATACATATTTAAAATTCATTGCTAAAAATTCACAATTTAAAATCACCTTGATAGGCCTGCCAGAAGAGACTGGTCTTTAATGCTGCTTTAAATTTGGACAGCGTATTCAGCTGTCGAATCTTTTCTGCAGGTCATTCCCTAGTCTAGGGGTGGCTTGTTAACTGTAGTTTCTAGTCCGGGCCTGTGGTATATTAGATATCATTTGATATCAAGAAATTGGCCATCACAAACAGTTCCTCTCCACATGCTTGTGAGGCCCCCAGACAAGCGCGCACACTGGCATGGCCGAAAATAGCTGAACAATACAAAACAAATCCAGGCAGGCCAGTAATTGCCGGACTGTAGCTTCAGGAGACCTCCAGGCAAGTACACTTTAAGATCACATTATGTATGCACGCAGCTTACAAAAGACTCCCTGACCCGAGCAGGCAGCTTGACGAGCCAAATATCCAACTGTCAAGCACTCCTCGTTTGCATACTGTCTGCACTATTGACAACTCTGTCATAATTCAATCATGCTAAATACTGTCCTTTCGGAGGTAAGGTAAAGTGCAAAGCATTTTCTCCAACCTAACTTGTCTTGGTGTTATCCAAAATGCTGCACATTTACGGGAAGTTGAGTTCCTCCAGTTCTATTTCCTCCACATTTTCTACATGTGCTATGTATCTCCCCTCCATAGGCTGAAGTACATATAACTTATCCCTTGGCATCCAGGCTTGTTATGTTTCCATCCCAATATATGCGTTCAGTATTCATGAGGGTGAATGGGTAGAAAGCCAGACAGAGTGCACATCTCCTCAGCAGCTGGATCAGAGCCATGATATTGTCCTCAGTTAGGAAAAAAACAACTGCATGAGCAATTTGAGGGAAGAACTGAAACCAACCTCCACGTACTTCTTTGTGCCTTCACTACTGCCTTCTGAAAGGTATCCAGGATGATGTGACATCTAGTGTGTGAATTACAGATTCCTGTCAATATCAGCCTTGTTTTCTGTTTCTTACTTGGGCTATTGTTTCTTTGGGGCCCTGTGCTGTACCAAAGGTGCATGCCAGAGGTGTGTTCCAAAAGAACCAAGGCTTATGTAAAAAAAAAAAAAAGCCTGCAGAACAGCATATCTATATCACTCTGGCACATTTGGTCCTTATGTATCTTCCCCCTGCAGGGTCCTTCTTGCAGCAAGTGAGCTGAAAATTCGGGGGCAGCGTTTTTGAGCAGGTGAAAGAAATACCCTTCATTTCCTTTTGCAAGGCCTCATGCCATACAAAGCTATGATTCATCTGGCGAATATATGGCAATTGTGTATTCACTTTCATCTCAGCTATAGAATAATGTGTTTTGCAGCCTTTAGGGGCATTTTTCTTTCTTTCTTATTGCCTTGTGTTTGCAATCTTGCAACACTTTATAATAATCCAAAACCCAAATCTCAAGGGTAGTTGTCCATTCCTGGCTAGGAGCCATTCTCCCTGCCCCAGATTCATCCCTCAGATCATCCTATCCACTTTGGCATTCAATCTACGCAACAGTGAAGATCAGATCATCCTTGGAGATACGATGGAGATGGTTGGCTATGTGTTACACATATATCTGCTCATGCTGGCCTAGGACACACCTGCCTGATCTCTGCATAAATATAAAACTGGATATTAGTGGAATGCACCAAACAAGAGCCTATTGTAGCATATTTGCCCAAGGATTCAAACACTGGTAAAAAATCTTCATAGCTGTATGAAGTGCAATAGAATATTGTAACATCCGTCCTTATGAGGCTAAACTAAGGCCATGTTTGCAGTACACTGTTATGGTGCTGTTATTCCACTTTCAACATCCTGTGGAATTCTGAAGTTTGTCATCTACCGAGGTCAAAAAGCCCTTTGGCTGAGAATTCTAAAATGTTCCTCCCTAAACTCCAAACCTTAGGATTCCATAAGATGTTGAAAGTGGATTAATAGCACTATAACAGTGCAGTGCAGAAATGGCCTTAGTGCAGTGCAGTGCAACACAGTGCAGAAATGGCCTAAAGGAATTAAAATTGCTATCAAGAAAAGGTAGGAAGAATTCTGATAATGTGAATGATGCTAAAGAATGATGCATGCTGCACAGCCATTTTGCTTGGAGGGGCAGCCCAGGACATTTTCTTCCCTGAGGCTAAAGACAAGACAGCAATCACCATCCTCTGTACCCCATTCCATGTAAGCAGACTGGATTGGCCATTCTGTTTCACTTCAACACTAGTGACAAGATGGGAGCCTTCACCATCTCAGAGGCCACTGAGGTGAAGGACTGGCAGTGTCATACATACACTCTGTGCTCCAAGAGGGAAATACAGGCAAAGGAATAAAAAGAAATGGTTGGAAGGTCGCTATTCCTGTCCCAGAGTAGTTGCTTCACCATGTCTTCCTCTAGGGCCAGTTTTGTTTGATTGCTATTATGTTCTATCCACAGCTCCTCAAGCAGGAGTGGATAGCTGTGGAGAGGGCAAAGATTATTCCCCACCCTCTCAGCAGGTCACTTGGCCACTCCTAGTAGGACCAGATGTGAGATTGCATCATTTCTGGTTCTTGGATTTGGTTAAAGCACAGCTGATTTTCATGCAGTTGAAGAGGTTCTGGGGGTAGCAGGGAGCAAGGGAAACCCAACCACCATTTGGAGAGTGGGTAGCTTGAGTGTTTTTCATGTTTTCAGCCATGGGGGATGGATGGGAATGATGCTGGGGGCTATGACATATATTGGGACAGAAAGAAAAGGTGGGTAGGATCAGAGTCTCAGCAGACTGCCTGGATATGCATGCAGGGAGCTGAAATGTTAGGAAGACAGGTACCATGAGATGCTTCAGTTTTTAATGCAAGTTAGTGGTAATAAATTAGAACTGGGAAAATGAAGTCCCCATTAGGACTGCAGCTCCCATAAGCCAGAAGAGGCAGTGATGAGGAATTCTGGATGGCTCAAGAACAAGTGGAGAGCTGCACTTCACCTATCGCTGTTGTAAATGGGCGGGGGTTGTGAATGCTTCTGGGTGTCTGGTACCATTCCCCAAAGCTACAAAGCACTTCCCATTCTGTGACAAAAATCAAAACAGGCAGGACTTCCTCTTGGATATTGCTTCTTTGTAGGAGGATATCTTTAGCTGAAGCAGGCAACCCTACAAGGAGGGAGTTCACTATGTAGAGCACCACAGTCTCCAACACTCTTCCTTTGATTTTTTTTTTTTCCGTCCAGGAATTTTTTTTCTGTCTTTTCATCTTATAATCAAATACCTTGGATCAGTTCCCTAACCCACTGTCTGCTGGCCTTACTCTGGGTCTTGTCTTCACTTGTTTTATTTTCCTAGAGCATTCTCCATTTCTTTCTTTCCCCCATCCATTTCTGACCACTTATAACTTTTTTCTCTTCTGCTGTCTCTATTCCAAGTAGTCCCCATCTTTTGCTTTTTTTTTTATTGCCTTGATTTTAAGGTTCTTTCCTTTTTTCCTTCTCTGTTAAGTTATGCCGACACTACTTTCACATGGTGCATTGGTTTTTATGTGCTTGCTTTTGATCTGGTCCTTTTTATGCCATTGTTTCTTAAAGTTCAGAGGTTTTCACTGTTATATGTCGCCAACCAGATATAGAACTGTACCCATAAATGTTGAAGCAGGCCTCCTCTGTGGTTCCTCCCTTCCCTTTCAACTACATTCCCAGAGGAACCTGAAAAATATAGAGCTAACCACCCCTGTCTTTTCTAAGAGTGACTCCCAAAGATAACCTCTAGAGCTGATGCTTACTTATGGCATCCCTGGGAGATACAGCTGTTGGAATACTTTCCCCTTCTTATACAGAAGCCACCCAGACTCATCATGCACTTTCACAGCCTTTTAAAACTGTGACTGAGATCCTTTATTGGGAGATACATCTCTGGCATGCACCTATGAAGACAGGTCTCCCATTACAACCACTCCAAAAACTACTGCACACTATGGCCATATACAGTGTTATAGTGCTATTCTTCCACTTTCAACATCCTATGGAATCCTGAGGATTGCAGTTTAGGGAGGGGCCTTTAGATTTCTCAGCCAGAGAGCTCTTCGGTCTCAGTAAACCATAAACCCCAGAATTTCACAGGATGTTGAAAGTGGAAGAATAGCACTATAACACTGTAGGGTGGAGATGACCTAAGAGTACACAGTCTTATTGAATATTGAATATAGTTACAAATCTGTAACTGCAATATTGAATGCTGACCAGTATTATTTAATTTGTATTTGTTCTGATTTTTTTTTTATTAGAGCACTTCAAGATCTCATATAGCAATGAGTCAATAAATATTTTCTGTCTATCAATCAAAAGAAAATAAATATATGAAGTGAAACAAAATTTGTAGAGATTTTTCCGGTCAGTAAAAATAACCGTTTCCAAGATGTATAGTCAGGAAGCAAGCTCAGAGTCGATTTGTTCAGAAGGCGCTCCAATTTCAGAGGGAGTTGCTTGTTTGCTTGCTTGCTTGCTTATTTATTTATATTATTATTATTATTATTATTATTATTATTATTATTATTATTATTATTATTATTATTGATTTTTATTTATACTCTGCTTTTCTCTGATTAGCTGAATGTGGCTCCATGGCTTTCTTCTTCATCCTCACCTTTTGTAAGGTAAGTCAGAATGAAAGAAAGAGAGCTTGGCTCAAGCTCATCCAGGCAATTTCATGACTCCATAAGGACTCAAGCTTGGATCTTCCAAGTCCCACTCCAGCACTCTAACCACTTCACCACACTGTTTCTCCTGGATCTTCAATTAGGTCTGTGAAGATTACAGCCTTAACATTTTACAAACTCTCAACCTCTTTCATGTCAAGACCCTGAGGAAAGAAAGAGACAACTGCTTTCCCAGAGCCACCCAAAGAACATAAAAATAAAATCTCTGTCTCTTCCTAGAGGTGAGTCCGAAGGATAACCACAGCAGTTGTGGTCTCTTCAAGTGATACAACTGGGCAATGTTGTCTCATTACAGGAAGAAACGGAGGCAAAGGTCTGAGAGTGTTTAGTGTCAAACACCTGTGAGGACAATCCAACAAATGGCAGTTTGTGGTAGCGCTTGGCTTTGGATTGAAGTTTTGTCTCTCTCTTCCTCTCTCTTCAGAACAAAATAAATCATTGCAACAGGGCCTGATTTCTCACCATCACCAGAAGCATGGATGCCTTTTCCATTTTGCTTTCTAACAGGTTTTCAGCACATATTGTATTGTTATTATGTGAGCTGCCAAGTTCACAGAGCTGCTTTGAATTTAAGATTTCTCAACTGAAGCATTGAGTTTTCATTGGAGTGCCATTAGGGTTTCCAGACTTTGATGATGTTTCAATAATGCAATAAAAGGCAGGTCCTCCTCACCACAACAAAAGGCAAAATATCATGTTTGAATAAACAGAAATCTTTTCTTCCATACATGTCAGTGTGGGTTTCTTTGTGAAACTTTTGCCAGAAAGAGATCGTTTCTGGAACTAATTATTTGTGCCGATCAGTGTAGTATTTGCTCCCCTGTATAAGTTCATTACATGATACAACTTGAAGACTCAAATCTCCCCCCCTCCAAAACAGATGTGTGACTTTAATAAGCAGAGGGGTTTTAAACTGAGATGTTCACTAGCTAGTTACATTTAGCGTGCATTGGAATCATTCATCCCTTCTCTCCCTGTCCACATATATTTAATCTTTTTTTCACATATACAGGACATACAGACTAATCCAATTATAAAGAATTGAATACCTTTTAAATATACAAAAGAAACCAACCATAAAGTGCCTTGTTTCTCTGGGGTTTTGTTGCTAATATTTGTGATGGTCTGAAATGTTATATCAGTGAGTGGATATGCACTCCATTTATTTTATCATTCATTACACTGTACAAGAAATACAAGTTTGGCTTCCATGACAGATGGAACAACACCAAGGTCAATCAGAGAGTATGCAAAACACTGAATATCTATGGAAAGAACATCAAGTTCAGTGGGAGCATAATGGCCACCAAACTTACTGTGGCATGAGCTTTCATGGGCTATAGCTTTCCATCATCAGGAAGAGATCATTCTTCCACCATCAGATCCTCACCAAAGAGGCAGTATTTTGATAGGGCTGGACAACCTATTCAGCAAAAGCAGTTGGGTTGATTCAGACAAAGTTGGACAAGATGTGAACCAGAATATACAAGTCAGTTCTAGAATAGAATAGCCCAGATCACAGCGCTTTAGAATAATCTAGACATTAAAAATATATGGGAAAAAGCCAGATAGCATGTCTCCAACATGTATGTGTGCATATGTGCTTTCGAATCACCTGTCAACATATGACAACCCCATAAATTGCATAGGATTTTCTTAGGCAAGAAATACTCAGAGGTAGTTTTGCCAGTTCCTTCCTCCAAAATATAGCCTACAGGACCTGCTATTCACTGGTAGTCTCCCATCCAAAAGCTGACCCTGTTCAGCTTCCAAGATCAGATAAGATCTGGTGCCGTTAGTGTATTTTGGCAACATCAAGGTGATATAATGCTGAAAAGGAGGAGAGAGAGCTGGGCTTTGCTTATTTATAACTCTTTTGTGCAATCTATGGGAAGAATTTCACCTGTACTTTCCAGTCACAGTGCTTACAAGGAGAAATTCTGTGATGTACTCAAGATACATAAGATATTCTCTCCTCCCTACGTCTCTTTATTCCATATTGGTAGCAGATCGTGAAAGAACTGCAGAAAAGAGTGGGTGGATATTGACTATCATCTCAGTTGATCTTGCTGAGTTCCTCAGATTATTAATTTCCTTGTTTTGCTGAACAGCCTAACTTGACTTCCTGTTTGCCTTTATGTTATCTTGTTCATTTGTGTCTCTGTGTGTTTCAGGTAGCACAATTTATGCTCTCCTCCCAGGCAAATTGCCCCATGTTGTTGTTATCATCATCATTATTAATTAGGCATCAAATGGAAGGCAGGCAAGATGATCACCACAGAAAGGACAAAGCATAGTCTGGGACCACTCTGAGGTGACAGCAGATCCTAGGATTGCTATCTGCCTTCGCTGTAAATAACAAGTGAGTAAGGCTTTCTAAAAAAAATCTTACGGTACCAGCAGTCTGCTGCAATACCATAAAACCATAAAATCTAACACCAAGCCATCTTAGTTAGGGCCAACACAGAAGAAAAGTCCAACCAGGCAGCGGGGACCAAATGGTGGAGCAGGAACAAGGAGTGATGTCAGCACCAGCTTTCATTTCCCCCAAGGGTTTAGGCATACAACTCTGGAAGAGAATATGGAGGGGAGAATATGGGACAATGAGAGGAGCTTCTAATACCAGCCTCAGAGAATGAAATACCATAACGGAGTGCAGGGAGGATTTTCAGGAGGATCTCAGCACTTGCACTGCTGGGAGTAAATAAAGCATGCTCCCCTACTTCCTTACATTGCATCACCAAATCTCAACAGTTAATTTGTTGATAGAATAAAACAAAAAAGGTGCCTTCTCTTTAAATAAGCTGCCATTTCATTATCACTATGATAATCATGTATCTTAGTTAAATTTTAACAGACTTAGTTGACTGATGCTCTAGCAGGACAGTAATAGGACAAGAAGAATGTGAAGTGAATTGTCAAGTCACTACAAAGCTAAAGATTTTTAAAAATTGTTTTTGTTTTTGGAAAATAGCAAACTTCACAGGTGCTATAGCACAAAATCCTTTGAATCACTTGTATGAAATTGAGCAGGGTCTACTGTGGCCATTTCTGCATGGGGCGAGGGAATTGCCCCATGCTGGTACTTACCGGACTTCTTGGCTCCACGCTTGGGTCCAGGCTGGTTCGGAGCAGTGCATGGCCGCCGCTCCACACTGCTCTGGGGACAAAAATGGCGGCTTCTGGTTGGTCAGGGCTCTCCACCGACCACTGAAGCTTGCCAGCCTAAAGCTGGCCCCCGGCAGATCACAGGCTCGCACTGGTGCGAGCCTGCAAATCTGCACTGGAGCGCGGGCATGGAGTGGCGCGCTCTGTACTTTTGAAAGACCTGTTTCAAGCAGTCTTTCAGAAGCATGCTGGATGACCACTTTGGGTCGTTCCGGAGGAGGCTGAGGCACAGAACTACACTAAGTAGGTCCGACCCAGTCCGCTCCCAGGTGCAGACATCCTCCCTGGAGGACTCTCTGCACCGTTTCTTTAAGCCCATGAAGAAATGGCCTGTGTCTTCAGATTTTATGTGGATATGTGAAACAATTTTTAAAAATAAGCTTTGGGGTTGTCCAATGCAAATCAGTGAGAAGAACTGGAAATCCAATTCCTTTATCTTAGTTCAGGTCAGGGTCTGGATCTGGACTGGGTCCAGATCTGAATCAGTCCCAGGTCTCAGTCATCAAAATGGGGCCTAAGGCAAATAGTGCCCCTTGTGAATAACCCTAGCTTTTGCGGTAAAAACAGTGATGGATATATCGAGAGGAAATGGACAATCCAAAGTTGCTGAGGACAGCAAATTAGTTTATGGGGCTGAAGTTAGACCTCCTAAATTTCACAGTTGTTACCTCTCCTTCAAGATCTACCACTGAGGTATCTATCTTCTTCGGCCCAATGCAAAGAACCCCTCAAGGCAGAATCACTGGCAATCAAGTTTGCCATATGTTCAGAGGCAGCCACCTAAACCATTAGATTCAAATATATTAATGCTCCTTTTATTTGGATGACTATATAACTTCCCAGGCAGATACTAATAATAGTTACTATCTGCTTCATAATTAAGTAATAATAAATGTATTTAAAAGACCACAGTGAGGTTGCTTCTATATGACTGATGGCATAAATGAACCTGACATAGAGCTTTGCAATGCATGAAACAAAATTAAGTTCCTTTTTCTTTAATGGACACTAAAACATCTGGTTTTTTAGAAGTTATTCCTGAGTTACCTTTTTTCCATGCAATCAGTCTGGGGTCACATTTCTCAGATCTGCAGCAATACATGACAATTACATATTGGATCTAAAAAGGATACTTATGAAGGATAAAGCCAAAAACCTCTGCATTCCACAGCCTGAGTTCTGGATGTCCTTGAACAAAAGACTTATGTGGGATCTACAAATGCAAAGCAGAGGTGGGTGGAAATGTCTTTTCAGATGAGTAACCAAAAGGGCTATTGTTTTTCTGTTTAGATCTATGTTGAGCACATTTGTACACCATAACAAACCATAATGTTTAACAGACTTGTATGTCATGATATACAAACCACAAACAAACTGTGATTGCTCACCTAGCCACAAACTATACTCTGCAGCCAGTTTGTTGTTGGCTTCTGAAATCTGGCTTGTTGTGATATCTAAGCCAGCAACCATAATTCATTCCTGGCTTGTTTCTTCTGCTGTGTATCCAAAACCAAGAGATGATAAACGAAGCATGAGATAAATCAAGAATGGGGAAGATATATCATGGTTTGGTTATCTGCTACGCAATTTACACCTTCAAAAACAAACCATGGATTATAAATACCATGGTTTCTTGTGATATGGAAAAACACCATTTTTGTTAAAGCAGTGACATTTCAGCAGGCCAATAATAATTGAAACTGGGTAGTAAGCTTAATGGCAACTACCAATAAAATGAGAAACAAATATACTTCAGTATAAAGTGGCTGAGAAAGTCAGTATATAGTATACAGAGACTAAGAAAGTCAGTTGTCATAAATTTCTAATTATACCACATGCTTCTAATTCTTTCTCTTTTTTCTCTCTCCCTCTCTTTCTGAAAGAATTTAGATGAGGTCAGATTTTTGAGTATATAAAAGTTAATTCTCAACTCCTGAGAAAGTGCAAGTGGCTTTCACTGGGACAATGTTTTGTCTCTTTTTCAATCCCTTTACTACTAAGAGTTACAACAACAGCAGAGATGACCTACTGAACTAGCTTGAGGAGGTGTCATATTAGTCATATAGCTCAACAGGCATTACAATATAGCTTACAGCTCGGTGGGTTCTGTGTTAAACTATATGCTCTTATCAAATAGTTGGAACAACCTGAGGCCAAGTACTAGGACTACTCCAGCTGTCACAGGGGGAGGAGAAAAAGGGCCCCCCATGAAATCTGGAATGTGTTTCTACTTACTGTCCATCCAAGTAAAATAAAATGATTTCTCCTACAACCATATGGTTCCCCTTAGACGAGAAACTGTATATATTGGTCTAAATCCACAATAGTCTTGCTGACATATTATTCAGTATATTAGAAAATCACTGCAACCTGTGTGCATTGTCACAGTTCCTCAAACTAAGTGTAACAAATCAGGTGGGAAAAGAGGGCAGCCTTTCTAAATGCAAGCCTGAGGGAGAAAATTCTCTGAGGATGCATGTTCCTTTGAGGCAGGTGTAATGAAGTAAAAAAATCTCTTTTTGGGTGCTGTCTTTTTTTTCCCTGTCAGGCTGCCAGATCTATCTAGTGAAGATTGTTCTGCTTCATAAATTATAAAATGCAGAGGCCTGCGTTCATTCTAGTCCTGAAAAAGATCACATAATTCTCCACGAAAAACAAAACAACAAAAAATTAAAGCAATTAGAAAATAATCTTGAATTATCTTTGGCTTAGGCTGTGGGATAGCTTTCTGGGGTTAGGTGAGAGAGACCAAGCTTTACCTTCATGCATGTAAACCTGTAATGGGTCGGTATTATTGGGCACCTGCTGAAGCCCATTGAACAGTAGGGGACCTGCTGCCAAGATGCAGAGCTCTGTCCATTTTCTTGCTCCCATGGCCTATTCTCCTGCCCTCTCAATAGGATAAGTGAGAAGACGTAACCGACTTCCTGTGCTGCTCCCTCTCTTTCTGTGTGGTGGTGCAAGGTGGCCCCGATAAGACAGGGCAAGAAGTGAACAGCCATGATGGTGGCTAGTTGAGAATAAAGTGGCCACATGTCCTGATTTTCAGAGAACCATTCTCTGTTTGGAGGGCTTTCCAGTCTAATTCAAAAAATAAAGAACCATAGGAAGAAAGAGCAAAGCAAAGGACCTTGAGGTTGCCTATCAAGAGTTTAAGCACATGAATTACAGACTGAATGGGTATATGGTTCCCCCAGCCACAGCCTTCCCCTCCAGGGTGAGATGTTTTATATTTCTATTTAGATCAGAGCATTTATTTCTATACATATAAATCAACATACCTATGTTTTATGTAAATCTGCCCCACCTCCTTTTGTTCTCTTCTTTGTTGATGTGCAAGTTGCCAGTTTAGCTGGAAGTAAACCCACTCATTTTGCCAAGAGCAGAAACATTTTTAGGAAAGAAATATTCAATTATATTTCAAAACAGATGGACAAGCATGACTCCAGAGCCTGGAGAAGGGAGTAGCTCTAACACTGTCACCAGACCCTAGCCCAAGAGTAAGAAAGTTTTAGCCTTAAAGACATGGTCTACAACACCCATCATGGCCAAAAATAAGGCATTGTGGGTGTTGTGTTTCAAAACATCTAGAGAACCAAAAGTTCCCCACCCTGACCTAGCCATACATACCAGATGGACCTATCTTCCACTACGACCATAAAAGAAAAGGAACCTGGAGTTTGAGCTCAGCCTTCTCTTAAAATGCTCCATCTTTCTTCAACTCCAGTTGAAGAAATTGAAAGGAATATGGGGGGGGAGTCTTACAAAGTGAATGACTGTACATTTATCTTAAACATGGGAATCCCATTTTTCATAGGCTTATGCTGACAAGAGTCTAGGCTGGAGCCAAATGGATCATGGACAACAAGGAATTTCTTTTTTTTTTATAATTAATTTTATTATGATTACATCGTATAAAAAACATTTCTCATTGTACATTTTACCAAACTATTACAGCATCTTCCACACCTCTCTGGATTTCAATACTGCTATTTCATTGACATATCAACATTTATGCATCACATTACATTTGTTAACATACAAGATAGATCCTGCTCTTCATCCCTACTTTACATGTTCCAGACAACAAGGAATTTCAAGAGCTGATGCCACTATCAAGATCATCTTAGCTCTGACCTGCTCCTTCTCAGTGACAGCCTAAGACATTTTGCTCCCACAACAAAAACAGCAAATGACACTCATCACCACCACTCACACGTATACAAATCAAGGTAGACAGTACACTAGATCAGCCAAGGGTTTTTTTGGTACATGTGGAAGAAAATCCCACTACTGCCAGTCCCACTTTTGTGACAAAAATAATGCAGAACTACAAGAACAACAATCTAAATAACATCTTTTTTTTTCTTTTTTCTTTTGGAGGAAAGGAGTACTGGTAAAATTACATAGGTAATCCTTTTAGAAGGAGGTACTGACCATTGGCAGTTCTGAGATTTTCCCAAAGCTCCTGTCCTGTCTCTATAGAAACCTGATGTTTCAGGTAACCAAGGTTTTTGATAAAAAGTTTTGGGTCACCCATAAAGAATAGACTGGATTGCCGCATAAGTCTATAAATTAGTTTGGGCCAATCTTTTCCAGAAAATATACCTCATTAATCAAAGCAGTGATGAGGTAATAGTTTTCCTCCCCTCCAAAGGAAAACTCAGTCTACTGAGCAGTACAAAGGTGACTTTCCTTGGGATCAGATATCTTCATAGCACCTTCAGAGCATCTGTGTTTTCCAGAGATCAGGTAGCCTCAGCTCTCAAAGGCTAGAGATAATTATCTTTTTGAGGAGCTGGGAGGCTTATTCATTCCAGTGCTGAGGAAAAAACATCTTTTAGGAAGTACTGTGTTGTTACTGTGTTGAATTCAAACAATAAAAGGAACTGAATAGGTAACATGATACCACTGAACATCCAAAATGAAACCATTCATAGATTCAGAACAGAGATTACACTACTGAAGTGGACAAAAGGAAGAGATCACCAGTTCTGACCTGACAGAACTATAGTGAGGAGAAACTCTTTGTAGATGCAGGAAAAAAAATCATGCAGTACAGAGAAAGGCTGTTAAATTCACTGTAAAGAAGGAGATGCATGATATACGAGTGATGTTTTATTGGGCCAATTTTTCATGATGGAACAAAAAAAGCAAACTTGAGCCAAAATATCTCACAACACATGCTTCTGAGAACATTTCTGAGATGTTTCTTTTCCTCCCCAACAAGAAAAGTAAGGCCTTTCTGCAGAATTGGTTTCCACATATTCTCTACAATCTTCTTGTGACACCACATTATTCTTTTCAGAATACCATGGAACAATGCTTGGACTGAGCCATTATGAAAGACACAAAATGGTGGCCAGACTTCCAACACAGTTGCTGCTGCTGCTGCTTCTTCTACTACTAATGGTGGCAGCAAAAGCAAACACAAAAACACAAATTAATAAATTAATATCTGTGGAGAGGAGTGGTACTCTTACTAATAGTGATGAGTTGATAAGAACAGGTTGCTTACCTGTAACTGTAGTTCTTCGAGTGGTCATCTGTGCCTCATACAATAGGAGCTTTCGCGCCTGCGCGGTAGCGTTCGGAAGATTCTAGAGCTCGCTGGCTTGGCGGAGGGAGCCCCTCCCCCGGTCGTACTGCGCATGCTCCTCCCGCTGAGCCGCGGTCTCTCCTCAGTTCTGGTCCGCCGAAGAACATGGGACCTGAAAAAGAGGGGAAGGCAGGGCGGGTGTGTGTATGAGGCACAGATGACCACTCGAAGAACTACAGTTACAGGTAAGCAACCTGTTCTTCTTCTTCGTGGTCTCTGTGCCTCATACAATAGGAGACTGTATAGCTCACCTGTAGGATGGTGGGTCAGGTCCCAGACCCTAGAGGACAGAGGCCAGCACCGCACGACCAAACCGGGCATCTTGCCTGGAACGGCAGTCGAGCCTGTAGTGGCGGATGAAGGTCGACGGTTGAGCCCAGGTCGCCACACGACACAGTTCCGGCAGGTCGACCCCTCGCAGGAGGGCCGCGGACGTGGCCACGGCTCTGGTGGAGTGGGCCCGAAGCAGGTCCGGCGGAGGCTTCTTGGCCAGTTGGTATGCCAAGTGGATAGCCTGCGCGACCCACTTGGAGAGTCGCTGGGATGATACCTTGTGGCCTCTTTTCCGCCTGCCGTAGCAGACGAAGAGGTGTGGAGTCTGTCGGTAGGACGCCGTCCTATCCGTGTAAAAGGCGAGGGCCCGACGGACGTCCAGGGAGTGCAGGGCCCGCTCCAGGGGCGAGGTCGGCTCGGGGTAGAAGGCCGGGAGCACGATGTCCTGGTTGAGGTGGAAGGTGGACACCACCTTCGGCAGGAACGAGACGTCAGGCCGGAGGATCACCTTGTCGCGGTGGAAGACCAGGAAGGGGTCGTCGGAGCGTAGCGCCGCCAGTTCCCCGGCTCGCCTGGCCGAGGTGATCGCCACCAGGAACGCCGTCTTCATCGCCAGGAGCCTGTCGTCCGCTGTCGCCATCGGCTCGAAGGGCGGCCTCGTGAGCTGCGATAGCACCAGCGATAGCGACCACGACGGTAGCGGGGGCGATACCGGCGGGTAGAGATGTTGCAGGCCCTTCAGGAATCGCTTGACGGTATCATCCCGGAAGAGGGCCGCCGAGGGCGATCCCGGCGGTTGGTACGCCACGATCGCGGCGAGGTAGACCTTGATCGATGTGAAGGCAAGGCCTTGCTGTCGCAGGTGGAGGAGGAAGTGGAGGACGGTCCGGAGGCCGGCCGGGACGTCGGTTCCCGTCGCTCCTCTGCGAAGGCGACAAACCGCTGCCATTTATAGTGGTAGTTCCTCCGTGTCGATTCCTTCCTCGCCGCGGTCAAGACGGTACCGATGGCCGGGTCGTCTACGGCGATATCCTCCAGGCATGGAGGGCCAATACCGGGAGGTCCGGGTGCAGCACCTGGCCGTTGGAGTGGGAGAGCAGGTCCGGCGCTAGCGGGAACTTGAGGATCCTCCCCCGCGAGGCCTCGATCAGAGGGCCGAACCAGTGTTGCCTCGGCCAGTACGGTGCCACCAGAATCGCGTCGGCTCCGTCCGAGATGATCTTCGAGACGACGCGACCGAGGAGCGGGAACGGCGGGAAGGCGTACAGGAGCTCCTTGTCCCACGGGATCTGGAACGCATCGCCGATGGAGCGGGGATCGTGACCCGCCCTGGAGCAAAAGCGTCGGCATTTCGCGTTCTGGCTGGTCGCGAAGAGGTCGACCGTCGGCTCGCCCCACCGGTGTCGGAGCATCCGGAAGGCGTCGTCGGCCAGGGACCACTCGTGGTAGGAGGAGGTGTCCCTGCTGAGAGCATCTGCCATGGTGTTCTCCTGCCCCGCCAGGTGAACCGCCAGCGGGTGGATCCTCAGGGAGACGCACCAGTTCCAGAGGGCGAGCGCGATGGTCAGGAGAGTGGTGGAGTGGGTCCCCCCTTGCCTGTTCACATAACACATGGCAGTCGTGTTGTCGGTGAGGATCAACACGGCGCGGCCCGCCACCAAGTGCCGGAACGCCATCAGGGCTTTGTGGATGGCGAGGAGCTCCAGAGCGTTGATGTGGAGGGACGTCTCGTCGTCCATCCAGGCGCCCTTGACCCGGAGGTCCCCGGCGTGGGCCCCCCAGCCCAGCAGGGACGCATCCGTCGTTATCGTGACCGAGGGCCTGGGCTGGCGGAACGGCATTCCCGACATCAGGTTCCGGTGGGACTGCCACCACAGGAGAGTCTGCCGGATCTCGGGGGGAATACGGTAGCGGCGGGACTGCTCGTCCCGGAGCGGGTCGAAGACCCTGACGAACCAGTGCTGCAGGGGTCGCGCTCGTAGCCTGGAGAGGTAGGTGACGGCCGTGGTCGCCGCCATGTAGCCGAGCAGCTGCTGTAGCGTCCTGGCCGACACCGTCGGGGCCTGGGCGGCCGCCCGCGCCGCGCGCGTGAGCGTCCGAGCCCTCTCCGTCGGTAAGTAGGCCCTTCCCGCCACGGTATCGAGGGTCGCCCCGATGAAGTCGAGGAGGCGGGTGGGTTCGAGGTGGGATTTCTTGGGGTTTACCTTGAGCCCGAGCCGGGTAAGCCACGTCAGGGTAAGGTGAATGTCTTTGTAAAGTTTGTCTTTGCAGGACGCCACCAATAGCCAGTCGTCGAGATAGGGGTAGATCGAGACGCCTCTCGTCCGCAGGAAGGAGACGACGGGAGCCATGCATTTCGTGAACACGCGGGGTGCGGTGGAGAGTCCGAAGGGCAGAACCCGGTACTGGTAGCTGGTACCGTCGATCGCGAAGCGCAGGTACCGTCTGCGCTGGGGGCGGATCGAGATGTGGAAGTAGGCGTCCTTGAGGTCTATGGATGCCAGCCAGTCCCCTCGGCGTAGGAATGGGAGGATCGACGGTAGCGTGACCATCTTGAACCTCTTGGGAGGGATGTACTCGTTCACTCCCCGCAGGTCCAGGATGGGGCGTAGGGACCCGTCCGCCTTCGGTACGGCGAAGTACCTCGAGTAGAAGCCGGTGGTCCTGGCCGAAGGCGGAAGCCTCTCGATCGCTCCTTTGTCGAGCAGGGACTGGATTTCCTCCAGCAGAGCCGGGCTGGCCGGGGTGGAGTATAGACGCCCCGTGGTGGAATATCCCGGAACTCGATGGCGTACCCCAGGCGGACAATGGTAAGTACCCAGGAGTCCGTGGTGATCTCGCGCCATCGGTCGAGGTGTCTGGCCAGGTCCGGGTGATGGATGAGGTCTGCTGGAGGGGCGAAGGACGGCATCGGTGGTGTCCTGCGGGAGGCATCAAAGCGTGCCCTCCCCCCGGAAGACGACGACTTCTTCGACGGTGGAGGCTGTCGTCGGAAGGGCCTCCTCTGGGCGGGCGCCGCGGGCGGTCTCGAGGCGGTCGAGCGCGGGGACCGGGACTGGTAGGCCGAGGACGAGGAGGACCTCCGCCAGGACGATCTGGACTGGGAGGACCGGCAAGCCTGGGGGGCTGGTTGATCCCCATCTTCCTCGCCGTCAGCCGGGCCTTCACGAGGTGGTCCATGGCCTCGTCCGTGGACGTGTGAAAGAGCCCCTGCCCGTCGAAGGGGAGGTCCTCTATTCTCCGGCGACTGTCCTCCTGGAGTCCGGAGGAGCGGAGCCACGCGTGGCGTCGGAGGGCCACGGCGCCGACCATCACCCTCGAGGTAGCCTCCACGGCGTGCCTCGAGGTGGCGAGCTGTTGGGTAGCCACCGCCACGGCCTCTCCGAAAATCTGCGTGGCAGACGCGCGGGACTCTTCCGGGAGGTCAGCCAGGAGGGGGCCCAGGCGGTCAAAGAGGTTTCGATGATAGGCCGCCAGGCAGGCCATGGTGTTGGCGGTCCTGGACACCAAGGACGCCGCCGAATAGAACCTCCTCCCGAAGCCGTCGAGTTTCCGGCCTTCTTGGGCGGGCGGGGTGGTGTGTGCCCGGTTGCCACCTCGCGTCTGCGACGACTCCACCACCACGGAGTTCGGGACGGGGTGGTTGAACAGGAACTCCGCACCTTCCCTCTGAGTCCTGTAGAGGTGCTCGAGCCTATGCGGGATAGGCTGTGCGGACGCCGGCTTCGCCCAAGGCTGTTTCAACGCGTCCGCCAGGGTCGGGAGGAACGGGAGCGGCGCGGTCGATGGAGGCCGGGTCTCGAGGTATTGGAAGACCGGGTCCTGCGCCTGCGGGGCGGGCTCCGTCACCTTGAGGCCGAGCGCCGTCGCCATCCGGAGGAGGATTGCGGAAAACTGGCGCACGTCCTCCAGCGCCGATTCCGGGAGCGGGTCTCCGAAGTCCAGCGGCGGTGACTCGTGGGAGGACGGCGTGGATTCCGCGGAGTCCGAGTCCGACTCGTAGGACTCGTCGGACGGGGATGGCGAGCGCGCGGTCTTCTCCCCTTGTCTAGGCCGCTGCTGTGCCGGCTGCGTCGGCAGAGCGGCCGGCGGTACCGTCGGGGCCTGCACGGTCTCCGGGGGCGGTACCGATGGTCTCGGGTGCGACGCCGCCTGCGTCGTCGACGTGGCCGAGGTTCCCGCTCGGGCCGGGGTGGCCTGGGGGGTCGGCCTGGTCGCCGTGGCCGTTGTCCGTGGCGGTGGGGAGACCGGTCTGTGGCGGGGCGACGGCTCCCGGGGAGCGTGGGAGCTCGGGGACCCACGCCTCGGCGATCGCCCGTGGCGGGAGTAGTGGCGCTCCCGATGCGGCGAGCGGGAGCGGGGCCGCGGGGACCAGTATCTAGGGTCCGGATGGTAGCGGTCCCGGTAGGAGGGCGAGTAAGAATGAGTAGGAGCCCGGGGGCTCGTGCCATCCTTGCTCCAGCGCATATCTCCCCAAGTAGCCGGGGGAATGAGCGCTCTCGCCCGCGCGCACGCTCTCCAGGCGCATCTCCCGAGACCGCGGGGATGGAGGCCTGGCCCAGTGGCCCGGAGATCGGGATTCGCCACGCCGGGGAGGAACGTCTCCGGCCCGGGGTGTCCACGTGGCGCTCTGGAGATGGACGGCGACTCGGCGGCACAGTCTCCACGACTAGCTTCGGAGGCTGGGCGGCCTCGACGGGTTGGTCGTCGTCCGATAGCTCCAGGATCTCCTGGGCCTGCGGCGTTTCCTCCTCCGGGACGTCGGAGAGGGCCGACTCTGCCGTGAACTGGGTAGGCGGCGGGGTCGGTGGCCTGGCGGTCTCCGGAGGGTGCCGCTTCTCCTTCCTCTTCCTCTTCTTTTCCCTGGCTACCTCCTCGGTAGCAGGGCGCTTCTTCTGCGCAGAAGTCAGCGGTTTCGAAGAGGAGGCCGCGGGGTCGTCTCGGGGCCGACTCGCCGAGATCTTCGGGATCCTCGGTAGCTTCATCACCGGTACCGGGGGCTTCGATACCGACGGTACCGAGGTCCCGGCGGCCGTTGGAGAGGAGGAGGAGGGTGGAGAAAGTCCTTTTTCCATCGGAGCGGGGACGGTCTTCTGGGCGCGGAGAGACTGCTCCCAACAAAAAGACTTCAACCTCGCCGCCCGGTTACGGAGTGTCTGGTGGGTGAACTCCCTACACGCGGGGCAAGTTTGGACGTCATGCCCCTCACCCAAGCAAAAAAGACACTTCGAGTGTCGGTCCGAAAGGGCGACCTTCCTTCCGCAGGAGGCGCAGGACTTGAACAAAGCCGACATAAACCGCGGGGCAAGGGCGAGGAGAGGGGGGGAGTCCGAAGACGCCGCGCCGAGTCGAAGACCCAGCCGAGGAAAAAGCCAAAAACAGTCCAAAAGTCCAAAAAAAACCGTGCAAAACGTACCGAAAACCGAAGGGAAGTCAAGAAACAGTCCGAGGTCAATTCCGAATCCAAATCCAACAACTACGCAGCAAGAAATGCAAGCCAACGAGAAGAACCTTCTGTACGCTGAGGTGGACAAGAAAGAACTGAGGAGAGACCGCGGCTCGGCGGGAGGAGCATGCGCAGTACGACCGGGGGGGGGGGGCTCCCTCCGCCAGGCCAGCGAGCTCTAGAATCTTCCGAACGCTACCGCGCAGGCGCGAAAGCTCCTATTGTATGAGGCACAGAGACCACGAAGAAGAACAATGATGCCAGGAACTGGAGATATGTCTCTCCTGTGTATTTCAGCCAACAAACATGTTGAAGAATTCTGAGATTTTTGTACATAGCTCTCACATGGAATAGTTGCATTTAAGAATCTCAACTGGTTCATGATTAACAGATTGGCTAAGACTTTCAGGCCATTTCCGCACTAGATTGTTATAGTGCTATTATTCCACTTTCAACATCCTATGGAATCCTGGGGTTTGCAATCTAGTGCGGAAATGGCCCCAGTTGCATAATCCATACCTGATTTGAGACTGGAACCCATTATTTTATATGCAAATCCAGTATACATAGTCCAGCAGATCGTATCTGTAATCTGAGTTAGCTACATGTCTTAGATTTAATCTCAGAATAATATACAAGACTTTTAAAAAATGTAATGAGATGCAGCTACATTATGTAAAAGATTTATACTATAAAAACTTTAACACAGCCATTTTGTAGTAGCCTCCACCAAGAAATATGAATCTAAATAAAATGCACACACTATCTACACACCTTGAAAGATGAATTTATCCAGGAAGTATACACACAGCATGTCAACTACACACTCGATGTCTTTCACTCTACGTTATTTTAACATTATTAAACATATTAGCCAACAGTAGACTCATCCAGACTAGTGATCTGTGCAGATGAATGGTATCATTTAATGCTCCTTCTTAATGATTCTTGAGGTTTCTTATTACTTTCCTGTCCAAACAACCTCCTGACTTTAAAAAACAACAACAACACTTCAGTAGAAAAGCAACCCATTTGGGTTTATTTGTGAGCTGGGATGTGGTATTAGATGCAGATGAGTCCAGCCCCCTCACACCTCTCCCACAGTGTGCTCCCAGATGTATTGCAATCCCTGCGTGGGCTCCTTCTGTTTCTCCCATAGTGTCTACTCATTTTTTCCCCAAAAAATCAAAACAAACTGTGCAATAGAGGTAAATAGCAATGGCGCCATTTGCTGTGCTTGTTTCCTTAGATTAAGATCACCCCACTCCACCTCACTCCTCCTATAGACAATCTCCGCCAATGTACTGGTTCACACAGGATGAGGGTGTGTATGTGTGTGTGAGAGAGAGAGACAGAGACAGAGACAGAGGCAGACAGAGACAGAGAGACAGAGACACCTTGGTTTAAGGCAAAAGTGGGCAAAGCGTAGCTCATGGGCCACATACTATCCCCCAGGGCCATTTTGTGACCCTCAAGGGTCAAAAATATTTTTCCCCGAAATGATTTCTAGGGCATGTGGAGTGTATTTCCACAAAGAACCAGAAGATAACTACTCCAAAACAGGTACACTTTATAATGACTATAGTATATAACATTCAGAGAAAGGTACTTGGCACAAAAAAGTTTAATGCAGCTGATATGAAACTTTTTTTTTTGCCAAGTACCTTTCCCTGAACATTATAGAGTCTATTTCTCCCACATTTTGAAGTTCTCTGTGACCCTCAAGATCAAAACAAGTTTTTGCAAAAAAACTTTTAAAAAAATTCTCTTCAGAATGCCCTCAAATGCCCTCTAGAGGCCCAGGGAGATCCAAGAACATGGTGAGAATGCTCTCAGGTCCCCTAAACAGCATTTGCATTTTTGATCATTATTTTGTGGGAACAGGTCTGATTGGGGTGGGGGGACAGCCCTCTAAGGTCTCCTGAAGAGCTAATGTGGCTTCCTAGCCTTCCTAGCCTTCCACAGTTGCTTATCCCTGGTATAAGGAAACACACACACACACACACATATATATATATATATAGGAAGAGCACCGTTGCTACTTTTGCACTTTAAAAAATCTCTGTCACACACTCTCTGACACACTAGTCAACCTGAGAATTAAAGTGGAGGAAAGTTTCTAGTGACATTCCTCATCCCTTTCCCATCTGGCACCTTCAACCCAAGTTGAAGTTGACTAGTGTGTGTATGGAGTGGTGATTTTCTGACTAATGGAACCTACTGTTCTATCACCAAAGATGCATGAATATATATATAAAGAAAAAATATATATAGAAAGAATATATATATATATATATAATATCTCAAAAATTAGAAGAGTGAAATTTTGACCACACCTACTTCAATCATTGCAGTTCACCAGATGATGGAATATATCAGGTTTGGGTTCTTTTTAAAAAGCCTTGTCTTTTGGCTAGGAATAGAATACTTCATGGTACTATGGGGAAAAGAAGATGGAATAGCCTGAAACAATGTGGGATTGATGAAATAACATCTTTATCTTTAAGAAAAAATGGGACACAGCTACCTTTTAACACATATACCCTGTCTGGAAGAGCCTAATACTAAAAAGTGT
The DNA here is from genome assembly GCA_948474755.1 of Ctenosaura bakeri. Classification (NCBI taxonomy): domain Eukaryota; kingdom Metazoa; phylum Chordata; class Lepidosauria; order Squamata; family Iguanidae; genus Ctenosaura; species Ctenosaura bakeri. The sequence continues at coordinate 190,208 of CAOLHI010004075.1, forward strand.
TATCTATAATAATTATCCCTAGTGTTATCTATAATTTGTACCTCTGACACCTTTTCATTCACCATGGCTTCTTGAAGAGGTTCATGGGGGCAGAGGGAATGAATGAAAACACTCAAGTCAGGAGACAGTGTGAACAATTTAGGCAGTGGTGGTGAAAGCAGAACACATAGACCATTTCCATACTATACAGTTATAGTGCTATTATTCCACTTTCAACATCTTGTGGAATTCTGAGGTTTGTAGTTTACTGAGGCCAAAAAACTTTCTGGCTGAGGATTCTAAAGGTTCTTCCCTAAACTGCGAACAGAATGTTGGAAGTAGAATAACAGCACTATGACAGTGTAGCACCAAAATGGCCATAAGAGTACTTGTTGAACCCTTAAAAGGCTCTTTGGAAGCAGGAGTAGGGATACATCCTCCCAGCTGTTTTTTTTTCCAGCTCTTGACCTCTTGAGATTTCCCAAACCTCCCCTCTTCTGGTCAAATTGCCTCTCCTGGGAAATCACACTACACAATTATAGCACTAATATTCCTCTTGAACTGCTATAATTCCCCCCTATGGAATCCTAGGGTTTGTAGTTTGGTCAGAGGTATCTGGGGAGCTCCCTGGCTGGGAATTCTAAATGCCCCTTCCTAATCTGCCAGTACCAGGATTCCATAAGATATAGCCATGGAAGTTAAAGTGGAATAATAGCACCATGATTGTGTAGTGTGAATGGGCCCCTGGAGATAAGCCACCTTTTAAATGAATTTCAGGCCCCCTCTGCATTACACAACTGACCATTTTTCAAATACAAAAGTGACTTTCAGCCAATTCCAGATTTGGAAGGAGGACAAGGTCTTTTGTCTGTCTGTGAACTGGTAAACAAGAGATATTCAACAAAGGCTTTAAGATCCTTTAGAAAACTGAAGGAAATCACAAAGAAGATCCAATTTCAATATATTTCCCAGTCTTAGCCAAATAATATTTGGGACATTCCCTCATAGTTTATTAACCAAAGGGCATTCCCACCACATGTGCTGAACATTAGCAGCTATTACACAGGAACTTTTGTATTTAATCTGACTAATTACAGCATTCATATTAAGCATCTCGGTTTTAAATTACTTGTGAAGCAACCAAGATACTTCACAAATGATTTAAAAGATGTAAACATTTTCCTGAATTCCCACCTAGAATTAGTAAGATGGAATCTTTAGATGGAAATGATATTCATCTACTTTTAAACACTTTCTTTTTCTCTTACTTTTGCTAACACATGTATGCCCCCACAAGTGATTCAGTTGACATTTCTACACAAGGTATCTTGATATATTTATGTATTAATTTAACAAAGAAACTACTGTCTCCAGTTTCCCCCACCAAATTGATTAGTACCTTCATGGCCAAAAACAAAACAAACACAAAAATAAAAATACCCCAAATGACCCCCTTTAAAGTAAGTTATATCAAAAGTGAGATGTCTGATGATAAAACTTTTCTGATCTGTTTTAACATGTGAGAACCTGCAGCAATATATTTGTTCCATACATGCTAATGTGGATGATTTATTTTTTGAAAAATGTTGTGATGCCCTTAATAGTACGGTGCTGCAAACCACAGTGTGCTTTAGCACCCTCTGAATAGAACCATTGGGTTGACCTAGATTTTAGGAAGTTGCTTTTAAAAGTAACAAGTTACAGTTATTGTTACATTCAGGGCTTAAACACAGTTAGTCTCAGCTAGAGTTTCAGTTTTAAAATGTTTTCAGTTTTAAAAACTCTTTCCTTTGATGCAAAGGGATCTTGTAGCACTTTTCAGACTGAGAGAAAGAAGTTAGGAGCATAAACTTTCATAGTCTTCAGCCTATTTCATTGGATGCATGGAACAGATCTTTATAGCTATGAATGAGCAGGTAGTATGAGCAAACAGAAACGCAAAACTTGTGGGCATGATGATGAATGAGGTGAAGAAGTTCAGTTTTAATGATGATTGTTGGGGGACAATGGCAGGAGGAAAGATGTTGCCTAAAGCCAAAGTGAGTAGATAACTGTATGAGTGGTAGAGGGAATTACTGGAATGTCGTTTGATGCTGGCTGGGAACTAGAAAGAAGACGTGATAAACTGGTCAAGAGAGCCTTCATAAGTTTGGGGTGTTAACTAGCATTGTAATGTGTATAATGTGCAAGGAAACCATTGTCTCTGTTCAACCCACTGTCAATGGACTGGAGTTTGCATGTATATTCCAATTCTGCTGTTTCTCTTTCTGATCTTCCTTTGTAATTTTCATGTTCAAAGACTGCTTTTCTAAGGTCTGAGATGGAATGCCCAGAAAAACTGAAGTGTTTTACCATTGGTTTTTGAGTATTCTATTCCTAATGTTTGATTTATGCCCATTTATCCTCTGGTGCAGAGACTGGTCTGTTTGTCCACTGTAGAGTGCTGAAGGGCATTGTTGACAGAGAATGGCAGATATCATATCAGAGAATGAGGAACTGAAAGTGCTTCTAATATTGTGGGTGATGTGATTAAGTCCTGTGATAACATTTCTGGAGTAGATATGTGGACAGAGTGGGCATGTGGTTTGTCGCAAGGTCTTATACCCATCTTCCCATCCATGTTGTGTGTCCTCTTCTAGGTAAGTAACTATTTGAGACTGGGAGGCTGCCTGTAGACAAGTAAAGGGCTACCGCCAAGAACCTTGAGAAGGCAGCATTATTGTCCAGAATAGATTGCACTTCATTAATGATACATCTGAGTGGTTTCAGTTAGAAGCTGTAGGTGACCATTGATGGGGATCTCTCATTTCCTGTCTTTAATCTGTTCAGTAACAGATTTGTCCTGGGTATAAGCCTTGCCTTCTTGATTTGTTTGTTTTTACTTCATATGGTAGATACTGTAGCTTGAGGAATGCTTGTTGAAATTCTATGAGTACTGCATCCCTATCTTGTGGTTCTGAGCAAATGCAATTGTATCTGGGGGCTTGGCTGTAAACTATGGATTTGGTAATGTGTTCAAGGTTGAAATTGGAGGCATGTAAGTATGTGTAGCCATCATTAGGTATGTGATATAGTGTGGTGCTTAGATGTCTGTAGCATAGCTATACAGTGGTTTCCAGAAAGTACACTTGTTATGTTGATTGTTCCAAGCTCTGATTGATTGTAGGGTAGAAATTGTAGACATTCTGGTGGAATGTTTTGAGTGAGTCTTCTCTATGAGTCTAAATTACGAGAGATCATCAATGTACCTCAGGGAGAGGAGAGGTTTCTGGGTGCAGAAATTAAGGGAGCATTGTTCTAGGTCAGCCATGAAAATGTTGGCATATTGTGTGTGCCCCTGGCAGTACCATTAACTAGAAGATACATGTCATTGCCAAAAGTGAAATAGTTGTGTGTGAGAACAAAGTGGCAAACCTTGGGGGCTAAGTCTGCTTTGGTTCCATCTGGAATGATGTTTCTGACAGCGTAAAGTCCACCCTTATACAGAATGTTGGTATATAGGGATTCCACATCCATAGTGGCTATGATGGTATGCCCTGGGAGGTTGTGGATGGACTTTAATAGCTGGAAGTATTAGCGGTATATGAGCTAAGGATATTGACCATATATCCAGGGGCACCAATTCTGGGTGTTCCAGTGCTTGAGACGATGGGCTCTCCAGGTTTGCCTTGTTTATGTGTTTTGGGCAATAGATAGGATGTGCTTGAGGCTCCTGAGGTGTGACAATTTGGATTTGGTTTTGCATCCCAATGGGAAATTCCCTGAGTGGTCTGTGTAATTCCTTCTGGTATTCCTCTGTGGGATTGTTAAACAGGATTCTGTAAAATGTAGTGTTGTACAGTTCTTTCTCAGCCTTCTGGAAGTAGTCAGATTTGTCCATGATGTCTACAGTTCCTCCTTTGTTGTCCTCTTTGAATATTGAAATTGTTCCTGAGATTGTGTATAGCATCTTGTTCCTTTAGAATGAGATTGTGCGGTAAATTATGATCCTGATTATTTCTGCCTGGGAACAGCAATGGAAGCATTCTGTGTAGGAGTCAAGTTTTGTGCATCGACTATCAGGAGGAGTCCATATGGAATTCTTCTTTTTCTCACTCTGAGGGGTATTGTGTTGTATATCGGTGTAGTGTCTATCATTATGTTGTGGAGGAAATGGGTGATACGACACCTTTCTCATAGTCCTGAAGAAGTTTGAAGATTGAGTTTGTGGATATGGAGTCTCAGTACGTAGGACTGAGGGGATGGCTCGCCAGACACAGCGGCAGCAAGGCTGGATGGAACTCAGGAGCGATCTGAGGTGGTCTCGGAATCAGGGGCTTTTTATAGAGTGAATTGTGACTGCAGGCCATGCCTTACTCGATGAGAACAATGTGAGTTTGGAGCGGGACAAAGCTTTGGAAAAGGTCAAGTTTAACATGATGGGCTTAGTGCTGAATCAACAATAGTGCAGCTAGTATGCAAATGCAAGGTGCTTAGGTCGGCTTTGTAAGACTATCGGCTCAGAGCCAGGTGCCTTTGTTAGTATCGTGCTTAAGCAAAAGGTGTTTGCAGGAGAGGTCCCTGAAGCAACGGATTGGCTCCGTTCTGCCTGCCTAGGTGGATTATGGGGGAAAAAATGCCAGTGATTTGATTATTCACTTCTCATTCCTGCAGACTGCTTTTGTGTATACATCCACTGAAGCTGATGGGACATTGCTGGAACTGGGTAAGGGAAATTGTCTTTCTGTCTTGAGTCAGCCAGGATGTTTCCAGGAAAGGAGGGGATACAGCCAATTTACTATCTCCAGGATTCAGGATGCCACACAATATACCAGAGAAGTAATCATACAGTCCTCCAAGTTTGTTGGACTGCAAGTCCCAACAGCCCTAACCACTCTCACCAATGCTGAGAGTTGCAGTCCAACAACATTCGTAGAGATGCATACTTTCAACACTTGCTATACACACTTATCTGGGATTATGATATTGGATTTGCTTTTGAGCAGAGACCCATAGGATTGGGCTGTCAGTTAAATCTCCTTTTGAAAGAAAAGGAATCGTTAGGGTTTCCTTCACATCTCTCTCTTGTTAAATAATGAAGTATGGGCAGCCATGCACAGACGTGCTAGATAAATAACCCTGAGTATATCATCCAAAGTTCTTTCCCCAGGTATTTTAAGGCACAATCAGCATGTGCCAAAATAAGTGTTGCTTTTAAGGTAACATCACACCTGTGGGAGCATTTCCTCATTTAGGAGCCAGATAACTTTGCCACACTGGTGTTGAGTTATGCAAGTCCCCTCCCTAACCCCTGGATGCTGTTGGGCTCATTAATCCAGGGTTGATGCATTCTGTCAGCAGGTGATAAAAGTTATGCCCTCTGTGAAAGAGACAATTCAGTTCCAGATGGGTTGCAATCTTCCATTCCTGGAAAACAAAGCTATCTGATCTCTCAGGCAGACCCCCTCCTGTAGCTGTGACCGGATAAACTGTTTTTCCTCTGTACTGCAGACCTTCCTTCATTATTTTCTGACCCCCAAAAGATGACCTGAGATTAGAGATGGATAAATCAGTCTATTTCTAGCCCCAGTCAGTTTGACCTCCGTCTGCTCATAAAAATATTCCATTGAATTTCTGCATTCATTTGTAAATTTTTCTTTTAAAAAATTAAATTGACTTCAAAATTAATATTTAAATACATCCTTTTGTATATATTCCCTGACAAAGTACATAGTTGTAAATATAATTTCCCATGAAACAACACATTTCTAAATGTATTTTATATGCCTATTGGTTTGCTTTCTAAGCTCAGAAAAGCATTGCAAAATATGAGGAAGTGCAGAACCTGAAGCTGGTCTACACATTATTCCAGGAGGTGCAGATCAGACCATTTTTGCTTTGAAATGCAAGCTCAATGAAATCCTCAAGCATTAGTTATTTATTTATTAACCTTCATTTTTAACTTTGGTTTTTTTAAACAGAAATTTGGTTTCATTGTGTTTTAACTTTTGTACTGAAACCTTTTTAATTTTTAATATGTCTTTAAAAGGTTGTATGCTGTCTTGGATCCTACATTGGGAGAAAGGCAAGATATTCATTAACTAATCAATTTCTTACCTTTCTCCCAATATGACACCCAAGATATCTTATAGTATAAAATAAAAATGATATACAACTGAAATAATGCATAATGCAAAAGTTCAGAAAGCACTCCTACCTGCAGTTCGATTAAAGTCATCACCATTCTGAAAAGCAAAACATTTGCCTCTCTTTCTCCATAAGCAGTCTATTGAGAAAGATCTCTGGGTAATTAAGGCTGCAATCCTGGCAGAATTCGGGAAAGTTAGGGGTTTGTTTTTATTTTTGTTTTTTTACAACACCTCCTGGAATCTTCCAGTCAGAATAGATGCTGGCCAAAATTTATTTTTGTTGGTTACAACTCTCGAAGGCCTCTCAAGTGGTTGGGGGCCTTTGAGAGTTGTAACCAACAAAAATAAATTTTCCAAGTTTGGCATACTACCACTTACTTAAACCCCAATGAATGCAGTAAGATTCACTTATAGTAACCATGCATACAATACAACAGATGTTTTGGAAGGCAAGCATTCTGGGTTTCCTTTAGTTAACCTAGGTAGATCACAATATAGTAATGTTTGGCATTTTGGTCCAAAGTCGTCCTTCCTTTAAAATATCTGAGAGCATGACTGTCACATTGCTGCTCTTCAAAGTGGTACATAGAATCCGTGGTTCAATATCAACAAAAAATAATAACACAGTTATTATTTCTCAAACTGTATAAGGGTTCGGACAATCCAGGTGACCTTACCAAAATAATGGCTTCCATAGCGGACAAAATTACAAGCTGGGAAATCTAATTATGAAAACACCTTTATTATGTGGGATGCAATCACGCAAGAGGTCATAATCCTTTACTGGCTAATGCTTCACCAACACGTGACACAGAAACAAGTGTTCTGGTACTTTCTCATGAGAAAACATAGTTGAAAAGGCTGGGCCATCACCTTCTGAAGCAACATGTTTTTCTCTCCTATATTCTCTTCAGTATGACCAGACATTTCCCTTGGTCCCTCCTCCAAAGAATTATCAATGTTGAAGCTGTTACATATGCTGACCCTGCTACACAACTGGGGAATCTAATAAAATGTCTCCATGAGAGTTTCCAAGGTCTGGGTAGAGCCATTATAAATAGCCTGGTCCCACAATATACATTCTGATAATTTGATGAACAAGGGAGGAATGGCCCTGAAGCTAAGAAGAAGAGGAAATATGCATTTAACTGAAATAAATGCCCAAATACATTCCTTAAACAAATGGGGAAGACAGTTTTATTCCCTGGAGGAAAGGTGGTGGTGGTGGTGGTGAAAAGAAGCAAAGTGTTTCTATTAGCCATAACCCATTAACTGTCAACTCAGCCTTTTTTTCCAATATCTACCTAGAAACTAGTACAATTAAAGAAAACCATTATGGTGGGAGATGGTAAAATAGGTAGTAGATTGTAAATTTTGATAAGTATGACTTTCTTTAAATGATGAAGATGACGATGAGGATAATATAATGCCTTGTGAATCATTTGCACAAACAGCTATGCTGGCATGGAGAATTCTGTAAGTTTTGGTCCAAAATCTAACTTTTCCAAACTCTGGAGATAGGGGCTCTCACAACAAGGCAGAATGTTGGGGGGGGACAAGGACAGGGCCCCCAAAGAATGGGAGCAAAGAAAGACACAGGAGGAGCCAAAGCAAAAGAAAACAAAGTAAAATTGGCTCAGAAAGGAAGCCTGTGCTTCTCCTCAGCTTCATCATTCAGCTCCAGCCTCCTGTTCATCTTTATCGCCCTTAAGGCTGCCAGAGAGAAAACTGGAGACAGCTCCTGTACCTTTAACGGTAAGGGAATTTCAGTAAGTGCTGCTTGTCATGAAACCAGGTGGCACAGAATGTCCGCTGAAATTCCCTTTTCAGCACAACCATTAAAGGTATAGGAAGCCTCTCCAGATTTTACTCTGGCAAACCTAATAATCATATCTCCATACTTTCTCATTTAAGACGTATTAATTCTATCTGGGTAATCAGATATATGGAGCACCTTCATAATGTACCATTTTTGTCTCTTTGTTTTCTAAACAGGAGCCTCTTTGTTTTCTAAACTGAATTCAGAGCACCTAACTAGGCACCAAGATCAACCCAAGAAGCTGTTAAGAGAAGTACCATAGCCATGGCCTTCTTATTGGAAGGAAAAAAGGCCACAACTTTATTGATTACAGGGCACAAAGGAGTTGGAACCCTCATGGGTCTGGATTCCATCATTGACCAACCCGCCTGTTGACTGATAAGCCAAGATTCCAGTCCCAGTACCGGAATCCACAGGGAATGGCATAACCCGTCAGCCAGGAACCCCCGCCAATGGAGGATGCCATGCAGTGAGTGACATACTGATCAGGCCACTCCCGAAACCACTTAGCACACCCCCAAAACCCTTGATATATCTTGTACCAATGCCAGCAGACCATTGGTACCCACCAGCATAAATCCAAGACCCAAGTTGTGATGGAAATATATACAGTAACCTTAAAGATTTAGAGAGAGTTGGGTAGAGAGCAGCCAACACAGGAAGAGGCCTGATCCTCAGCAGTGGGGGAATATGTACCTTCCCGCCCAGTGCTGACTGGGTATGCTCGCATCAGCCCATGCCCAGCCTGGCAGTCAGTTGGAGCAAACTAGGCCTGCTCCCATTGGCTGTTGCCTTTACGGGCATCCAGGTACTGCAGCAATCGCCACAGCCCAGATGAGCTCCGCCCATGTCCTCCAGCCCAGAGTGGAGGACAATTCCTGCTTGATCAGACCGCCCTGCAAATGGCACTGCGCGGCCAGGTATGTCGCACAGCATGCTTTTCAATCTAACAGCTCCTGTCATCCCGAAATGTTTCCTAGATGGAGCAATCCAGTGGTTCTGTCATGCTGGTAGACAATTTTAATAATGAAGACATAATAAAGATGCTAGAGAGCCAGCATAGTATAATGGTTTGAATATGGGACTATAACCATGGAGACCAGGGTTAAATTCTCCACTCAGGCATGGAAGCCCACTGGCTGACCTTGGGCACATCACATACTCTCAGCCCCAGAAAACTCCATGATAGGTTCACCATAAGGCTGCCATAAGTCAGAAACAACTTGAAAGCACACAACAGCAACAATGAGGATTCTAAGGAAAAGCTTAATAAGAAAGCTAAGCATTCTCAGCAGAAAAGTGCACACATTATGAACAGGACTCATAGACTGATAGCCTTTTGGGAATCACTAGACTGCTCTAATGAAAAGAAATTGTGAAAGGCAGTTCCACCACCTTCCCAGGCACATTTGGTAGGTACAAGGGAGAAAGCCATCTCTGTCATGTCTACAACAGTGCAGGCAATTACTCACAAACAGCACAGCTCCTACTCAAGAGGTGAGAGTAAGAGAATATCCAAACAGAAAGGCATCCAAGAGCAAACAAATCCAAAGGGCAAATCCAAACTGTAGTCCAAACAGGAAGAGTTCCAAGACAGCCAGATCCAAGAGCACAACACAGGGTTTCAAGCCCAAAGAGACCAGTTGCTGACCCTGGGAGGAAAGGCCAGCTGGAGCCCTCTTTTATCTATGGCTGGTGTCACCACAGGTGTTCCCTCATTAGGGCTCGCTTGCTACTTAAACGTGCTGAGCGACACAAGCCCCCCTTTCACAGTGTCTCTGCTTCAAGGTAGGTGTGTCAGCTATATCTTCCTCTATTTGGTCCCTTGGCTCAGGCCTTTGTTGTCGTTGTGTATTAACTCCCTCTGGACCAGCTTCTGGGGACACTTCAGCCTCTGGGGAAGCCTCTGCCTCAGAGTCAGAATCCTCCTCCTCACTGCCACAGTCCCCAAGGCAGGGCATGACACTCTTGGTGGCTGCTCCCAGATTTCGAACTCCCTTTCTAGGGAGGTTAGAGTGGCTCCCTCCTTGCTCTCCTTCCACCAGCATGTGAAAACTTTCTATTTCAGCAGGCTTGCAGGAATTAACTGCAATGGGCTTTTAATAGTGGTATACTTTTTTTAAAATTGTTTTTTAATGAATGGTTAAATTGTTTTAATTCTATAGATTTTTAATTGCTTTTAAAAACAATTTTTTTATATTTTTACTGATGTTTTTGTAGGTTTTTAAAATCTGTTCTGATTTTAATATTCTGTAAGCCAGCTTGAATCTCAATAAAGGAAAAAGGGTGAGGTATAAAATAATAAAATGAATAATGATAATGATTAATTTGCATTGCAGTGGATGCTGACTGTACTGGTGTGGAAGGAATCAGATCAGCCTGAAGATGACCAAATAAATAAATAAATAATGAGAAGATAGGATCAAGAAGACAAGAAGGTAGGGATAGTCGTAATGAGAATTCATTTGCTGGAATGGAAGTCAGCAGGTTACTCTTATCATTATGGCTGTCTCACATCAGTCTCTACTATGCTATATTTGTATCAAGATTTCCATTAAACCAATCAGTCCTGGTTACTAGAAAACTGAGAGCATTATGAAAAGATATTTCCACAGTGGGGAGATAGAAAATGTGCTTGCCAAAAGGGAAAAATCTTAAAACAAAATGATTGAAATATACAAGAATCTGAAATTTAAGATGCCAGTACAACTATAATTACTTCTGCAGAGTGACTACAAATAAACACATAGAACAGATCCCTTCTAAATGCAGCCACATGTCAATTTCTTGATGTCTATAGAATCCCCTTCCCAAGTATTATTTATGCTTGTTATTTGCTGCCAGAATCACAAACATATGCCACTCTCAGAACAAGAGGAACAAATTAGACATTACAAGAAACCTCCAGTCAAAGTTAAGCACTTTTAAGTCCCACTGACTTTGGTAGGAAAAATTTAAGCATACACTTAACATTCCTGTTATCAATGGAAACTGGTGATACTTAAAGTGCTTATCTTTAGGTGGTTTGCATGTCATTCTTCATAATCTCTATAGCAAGTGTTCATTTTATTCGATGAGACCAAGTCAGATTTTCAATTAACATCTTCTTGTTTTATTACTAAGTAAATTGTGAGGGAGGGAGTGTTTTAATCTGATTCTGATTTTACTTCTGCACCTTATTGCAAGGTAAAAACCAACGATGGGAGACTTAAGGTTCTCAAGATGTTTGGAACTACACCTCTCATAATCCTTTGCCATTGACCAAGCTGGCTGGGTCATCTGAGAGCTGAAATACATGACACCTAGTGAGTCAAAGTTTCTTTATACCTGGCTTACAATATTAGTGTCCCTGCACATTCAGACATTCTAGGAAACTATATACTATATTCTGCCCAGGGATAGAACACAGAATATCAGGTCAGTAGTAGAAATTCCCTGTCAGTGCAGGAAAATATTGAGGGTGTGGAGAAAGCATACTTTACCATATCTCTAAATCTCCTAACCTAGTTCCATTTGTAGGTACTGTATTTGCTGGCATATAAGACATACCCCGTTTATATATTGTCAAATATTATTTGCTGGTTTATAAGACACACCAGCATATAGGACGCACCCCACTTGCAAACAGTATTTTTTGGGTAAAAAAGTGAGTCTTATACACCAGCAAATATCATAGTTCATGCATATATTCCTCTATTGTTGGTGAATATCTGCAGGGACAGATGACTCTAGTTGTCATTAGGCTTGAGTTAGGAATGTAATTCTTCATTAAATTAATCACAGAAGGAAACAGTGCGTAATTTTAGAAATTTTCTTCTCATTATGATAAAGTGTTCCGAAATGGTATTCACAGTTTGGAATTTATTCTGTGCAGACTTCACAAGTGGGGTATTTGTTTGTTCAGAAAACAGAACTATAAACCAGTATGTCAGGTTTTCCATTAAGTTGTGACCTAACATATTTTGGATCCATGTCACAGACACGTCTGAAACAAAACAAGGGTCAAGCGCCTTTTAGTTTAGCTCCAAAGTTCCACTTTGAAGGAACCTGAAATATCATTTCCTGTGTTTCTTTTTCCTATCAGTATAGCATTATGCCTTTCCTTTATTTTGGAAAAAAAGACTTGTTCTTTTCTTCCATGTTCAGCTTTCTGCTATGGCAAAATTCCTATGTGTTCACAGTAATTTTTGGCTGTGGTGCACAAGAAGAGAAGAAGAGGCATAGTCCCAGGAGACCATGGAATGGTGTGGGTTAGCAGTGCGCTTTCACCATGAGTTGGAAGTTGAGGTAACATATTTGTTTGCCAACTCTGCTCCTAAGGGTTCTACTAACTGGAGGTGGACGGAGAGATTGATATTATTACTGGAGTGTTCCTGGAAAGGCAGTTTGCATAGTACACTGATGAGTTGGGTATTCAAAGAGCAGGGTTCAAATGACTCCGTTCCACTCTATCAATCACAGCACTGCAATATGCGAGCCTGGTTTCAGAACATCATTGATTTACATTATTTCCAATCATCTAATCCTATTTCCATGTAGAGATCACTTTAGCGGTATGCATGCCCTCCCTGAACAGCCCATTATCTCACTCTATCTCCTGTCCGCATGGAGCAGAAATGTGGCATCCAGATGCTTTGGTTGCCTGCCAAATTGCAGACATATGATGATGTTCCCCAGTGGCTTGCAAAACGAGTGTGAGATTGAGGTTGAAACAGAGGGTGGATGGGCAGGCTATCTGAGAAATGCCAACAAGCAACCTGAGTGGCCAACAAAGCATTCCAGGTAGCAAGAGCACAAAAGAAATTCCATCCACTGCCAAAGAAGAAGGGCAAGAGATGTGGCTATTCGGATTTTTAAAGGGTATATGTCAACACACCTGGACTTCTGGACTTCTCAGCATTTGGTTTGCTAACATTTTGCATGTTTTCTTTGCCTCTCTGGACCTGGTGCATTCTAGCAATATTATGCATACTTTCTGGGACCAACCCAACCATTAGGCAGCATGCAGTGGCTACTTCAGGCTGCAGATGCTAAGAGAAGATAATGGCAGTGGGAGGACAAGCTTTGTGTGTGCCACTTAGCCTGCCCTGTGCCCCCTCTGCTGCCCCCAGGTACAACAGTGTTCATTGTCCTATGTCCTGTGTTGGGTCCAGATCACATCTTCCAGTGCAGTCAGTGTATGTGGAATAGGTGGCTTTCACTTTGTCCTTTAGTTCTGGAAGTAGAACACCTTGCATTAGCCTTCATGCTTTCTTCACCAATAAATGGAGAAAAGGGTCCTTTCTGACTACCCACAACTGAAAACTGAAATATTTCTTTCCAAGCCACATTCACCTGTCTGCCTACCTCACCTGTCCCCATCATTATGCACAGGTGTTTTGTGTATAATCATCTATAAGCAATATGGCCAAGATGAATAAATTGAGGCTGTCATACTTTGGACATATCATGAGAGACTTTGGACATATCACTCTGGATGGCCAAGTGCACAACCATGCACTGTCATTTGCCAACTGCCTGGAACTTGGGGATTTTTCTCATGAATGAGCACCTCCCTCAGAAAGCTACTCACTAACTATCTGGTGGCAGCCCCTGGTTGTGGTTGTCATACACTGGAGGCTCAAGTGTGCATTTGCCTCTTTCCATTTCCCCCCAGCAGATGATGTGGGAAGGGTAGGACAGGGAATGGTGATAGATCAGGCAGGAGCAGGTGGCTTCCTTCAGGTGGTGATCCAAGGGCAGTGCTGTTCCTATATCTTGCTACCCTTAGCCTCCTTATGTTGCAAGGTCCCATGTTGCACTGAGACTGAAATGAACAGACTCTATCTGTACATGCTAGGGGGACATGATAGCCATGTTTAAATATTTGAAGGGATGCCACGTAGAGGAAGGAGGGGGCTTGTTTTCTGCTGCTCCAGAAACCAGGACAAGGAGCAATGGATTCAAGCTGCAGGAAAGGAGATTCCACCTGAACCTCAGGAAGAACTTCCTGACAGTCAGGGCTGTCCGGCAGTGGAATCTGCTGCCTCGGAGAGTAGTGGAGTCTCCTACCTTGGAGGTTTTTAAGCAGAGGCTTGATGGCCATCTGTCGGGAGTGCTTTGAGGGTGTTCCTGCATGACAGGGAGTTGGACTGGATGGCCCGTGTGGTCTCTTCCAACTCTACATTTCTATGATTCTATGCTGGCAGTGATGATGATGATGGCGGCAGCGACAACGATAATACCTTTTTTAACTATACCATGCCTCAAGGTGTCTTCCTTCCACCTTGGCAGGATACTGGTAATATATTATGCTTTATGAGACGAGGGTAAGACCAAGAGATGCAATTCTGAACCTCCATCCCACAACTACCACATAAACATTGCTCCAGGGAAAAAAGATGTGTACAACTTAAGATTCAAAATTCTCAAGGACGCTCTGTGTCCTGTGACTTCTGCCATGTGCTGATCCAGTTCCAACAACCATCGTCCTCCATAGGAAAATAGGATGCCATTTTAGTACTGCTTAAAAAAAAAAAATTTGCTACAGCAACAATTGCTATATGTGAGGAAGGGTTTTTTTCTCTCTTTTTGGCTAAATAAAATATGAGGTTGTCTTGCTATCTATCCCCTCCATAGCATTCTATCAGCACCACTAGAGGAATGGTCTGACATGATTTTATCAACCTTCCTTTTCAATCATCTCCTTCAACCGGAATTGAAAAAATAACTATGCTAGACATCACTGTGACTGTTCCCAGAGTTTTGTTTTGTTTTGTTTTTTTAATCCACTAAAATCTTCTAGATCAAGAGTGTGTAGGGTAAAATGAGGATTGACTATTCTGGTTTAAATGAATTCAATGTGTAGTCAAAGACATGGATATTTTCAACAGTTCCAATGGGGAGCATAATGGTGAAGAAATTGGATTACCCAGAACACACTCCCAAGTTTGAGTTTCATCTCCACTATGAACTCATATGTATAGAGAAGATTTAATAACGCCTATCTTTATGTAAAGATTGCTTCAAGACAACGTATACAAAGTGCACTGCATGTTCAGAAGTTCAAAAGAAGTATAAGCAGCCCTCCATATTTGCAGGTTTGACTTTCATGGATTTATTTGCAAGTTTCTCCAACCCCTGCCTGCCCCCTACCTCAGGAGCTTCTTTTCCAGGGGAACCTCCCTTCTCAGCAGCTTCAAGCAGGCTGTTCAGCCCTTTAAAAACCCACCTCTGGTTCTTCTCTACCAGCTGCAGCCTGACCAGCTAAGTACAGTTTGCAGTTCCATTTTTCAGTACCACAAATCCTTTCTTGATGCCCCTCAAGGGAGGGGATGGGTGACAGAGAGGAAGTATAGGACCACCATGCCTCCCCATCCCCTTTCCCTGACCCGGTTTGGATCCTTGGGTGTCCCTTGTCTCTACCATGCCTTGTCTCCCTTCCCACAGTGGCACACAAATATTTTTATATTTGTGATTTTTCCACTTTTGCAGGGGATCTGTGTCCCTAACCCTAGCAAATGTGAAGGGATGGCTGTACCAATATTATCCCCTTTATATCTAATGTCTAGGAAATGAGTGCCATTTCTTAAGCAGCCAAAACTTCATCATCTGTGTATAATGGAGGTGTCAGTAAGGTTAAAAGAACCAACAAATTTATAAAGGCTTAAAAAAAAAAAACTTGGGGAAGCAATAAGAGCAGGACACAAAAACAGCCCAATAAGAGTTTGAGAACTGAGCATGCTCAGTGGCCCAGACATGTGGCAGACTTTATGGGGAGGGAACTGAATGAAATCTCATGGAGGAGGACATAGCTAGCTGACTGTACAATAAATGAAGACATAAACCCAAAAGAGTTCAATGAAACTTTCCTCCTGGTCAGGATGTATGGTTCTGCAGTCTGAAAACAAGCACTGTACACTGCACCATTTGTCACTACTATTGACAAAAAGTTGAATTTGTCAACAAAAGAACTATTCATGGCTGCACCTGTATGCTGGATATTGTGTCAGAAAGCTGGTAGCTCATAGATTTCAAAAGAAACAATCACCAGTATTTATGAAACTTGGCTTGAATTTAATTCATACAACTCCTTTGAATGTTGTATGTCAAACAAGAGCTAGAATAGTGAAGTCCTAGTGACATCCAGTGAGTTTCATATGCAAACATATTCATCTCATTTTATGAAGAGAGATCCATGAACATGCACAGCCTTCCATATATCATGCAAATGCATAAATGCACTCATTCATCATATTGGTCAGCCTAGATTTAACACTCATTGCACCAGGATAAGAGATAAAAGCCCGTATCAACTGCATTATGAGTTGGAGATACATGAAACAAGCTAACATGATCCTAGTCTACAGGAAAACTTCGCTGTCCCTACAAAAGAACTGGTAATGCCATTTTGCTTGTGAGGGAAAAAAATGAAAAAACATAAAAGCCCACTATTATGTTTCAGTGTGCAATAGAAGGCAATAAAATCATACAGTGATTTAAACAAGGAATTCATTGAATTACAATACATAAATGAAACCAGTAGAGCTAATGTAAAATGTGATGAGAGACTCGTTAATCTGGGATAATAATATTTTACAAACCAAAAACCATTATACACCAATGTGATGTGAGACTTGTTATAACCAGAGTGAGAAGGAAATTCAACATATTATGAGGTGCAATAGAAACCAATATAAATGTGAGTTATGATGTGTGGAGAGGGACACTTCATAACCAAGGAAAATGGATATGCAATCAAGCTTTCTATTGAAAGATGGAAGGATACATGTAAAATTAACAAACATGCGCAGGCAGCCTCCAAAGTAACATACCAAAACCAATCCAAAAGATGCCACAACATCCAGCACAGCACATTATGAAATGGATATCATGAAAACTGATGAAAAACTGATCAGTTGCCTTATTCAGAAGGATACTTGACTCTATGAAAAAGAAACCCCAGAAATGACAAGGACACAAATCAATTAGCTAGTAAACATAACATGAAGAATATACTAGATAGCACATTAGAACCATACCTATTTGGAGATATACAATTTCAAACAATGTGATGCAGGATACTACAGAATTATTTGTCTCTATTGGAGTATAGCTGCACCCCAGAGGCACATCACTTGCAACAACTTACAAGTCAGTGGCTCCATAGCTTTGCTCTTTTAACTGCACGGTGCATTTTTAAAAGTCCCATTTTGCTAAAGTCGATTAATAAAAACTTGCACACCAGCAAAAGAGAATGCAGTAGTTAAGTGAAACCCCACAACTAAATCTGATGAACACACTTATATCTCACTAAGTATTTCTCAGACAATTTGCTTTTACTAACTGAGTGCAAGGAACATACAACTGAAGTTTCCATTTCGCAAGAGGAGTTCTACATAGAACGCATGACAGCATGAAAGTAAATCAAGGCAGGAAACATTGACACTAAGTCTCTTTGTTCCAGTAGTGTGTGTAGTAGGCATATCTACAGGAAGCTAGAAAAAAGCACTCCAAACTGCACTTGCTAATTTGGATTTGGGGCAATGCAAGAAACAAACATATCCACAAGCTATACCTTCTTAAAGAATGCAGTCCCATCCAGAACCATCATTTTTGGGTCTAATTAAGCCACTGGGATCCCCTACACTCTCAACACCATTTTTTATGGGAACTGAACTGATGTTTGTGCAACCTTCACTCCAAACCTTGGAAAAGTTACTTTTTGGTCTACGATTCCTAGAATTCCCTAGCCAGCATATTCCATAGACTCGCTGACTGGGGGATTCTAGGAACTGTAGTCTGAA